>CABHPQ010167950.1:0-23320 GCA_902168405.1 Peromyscus aztecus | reverse complement strand
AAATAAATAAATAAATAAATAAATAAATAAATAAATAAATAAATAAAAACCCATTGTGTAACCTAATTTTGAAGTACCTGAAGAACATAAATTGTTAAAGTGTAATGAATAAAAATGTATAGACTTGGGAGAGATAAAATTACTCACATTGTTCCTTTTCCATAGATAGGACTTTTTTTTTTAAATGACTGGCAATCTAAGGGTGATTTTCACATTTTTAAAGGGTTGAAAAATGGGCAAAGAAGAAGATGAGGCAGAGATGTCTGTGTGTGCACAAGCGGCTGGATCTGCCCTCTGCTGCAGGCCAGCTGCGGCCCTGGGGAAAGGTGGCTTTGCTTCCATCCCAGCACCAACTGACAAGAGTTACAGCCTCCAAGTTGCTATGCCAACAGGGAATTTAGCTCTTAAAATAGGAGACTGTGCTCAGGCATTTTCAGCGGGGGTGGGGGGGTGAGTGGGGAGGGAGGTTGTTGGGATGGGATGAGGAGAGGTGATAAACTAATGGGTCACACCCAGCTGGGGACAGCTGTTCCATCAACTTTCTGGCAGCCTGAGGTGGGGAGGGGACAACACTCAGGAAAAGAAGTGTGAACGGACAATTTCCATTCATGGATCAGGGACAGCTTAGTCTCCTCTGTTTTACTGTCTGGCCAAAGGAAAGTCCCCTACCTGCCAGTCTCTTGCAGTAAACAGACTTCAGAAACTGGCTGTCGTGATACAGCCTGCCTGCCTCAGAGGCTTTGGGTGGCATCGGGATCACACCGGGCAAGGCAGAAAGGTGGCCACTTTCCCTCATGCCTAGGTTACCTTGAGAGTTCTGTCCTCTGGAGGCCACGTGACAGAAACTGCCACTGCTACCACCCCTACCACTGATCAAACTAAAAGTATCCATCACAAGTTGGGTGTGGTGGCACCTGCCTGTAATCCAAGCCCTTGGGAGGCAGAGGCAGGTGTATAAACTGGCACGTTCCCTCCGTGGTGTGGTTGGGGGGAGATTTTATTGTAGATATGAGGAGTACAGCCAGAGGCACCTGGAAGCTTCCCGAGCAGAGAGAGGAAGTGGGACACTGAACACGGCCAGCAGACTAGACCTGGTCCTGAAACAGGAGCAGAGCAAAGAGAGAGGAATATAGATGAGGGGGATAAGAGAGAGGGAGAGGGGGAGACAGAGAAAGGGAGGGAGAAAAACTGAGAGGGAAGACAAGGAGGGTGAGGAACCAAAGAAGAGGAAGCATAGCCAAAATAGCGGGGTTATAAGGAGACTGAATCCCGGAGGAGGGAAGCCCATGACCTGGAAGGCATTTAGGGAGGGGAGGGAGTGAGAAGAGCCAGGAAGCCAGCATGGACTGTGAAATGTGTAACGGGTACTTGTGATACTGGAGGCCAGGATGTATGTTAACAAGCTCTACAGATAGCCATTTGTCCCTCTGTCAATAAGAGAAATGTCTCCTTTTGATAGAAAGGAACTGGCTTCACAAGTCCCTGGTGAATGCTGGCTTTTGTCTAACTGCCAGAATTAGGGGAAATGGAATTTCCTTTGGATTGGACAACAGGAAGATCAGGAGCTCAAGGCCATCCTTGGCTATAGTGAGTTCAAAGCCAGCAAAGGCTACATGAAACTTTGTTTCAAAATAAATAAAAATAACAAATAAAATAACAAACAAATAAAAAAGTATATCAATAAAAATGTATCTTTAATATAAGTAGACCAATCAGCTACCATTTTATCCATTTGTCTATCTATCTATCCATCCATCCATCCATCCATCCATCCATCCATCTATCTATAAATAGGTGATACAATCTAGGGGTCTGGATAGGGTTCATTTTCTCTGCCAGTTAAAGAATTAAAAGGAAAACTCTGGAGCACAGCAGGTAACAGCAGAGAAACTTCAAACACTCACCTCAGGCAGAATCATTAGTTGAGGAAGAGCATTTACTAGGGGCGAGGAAGTGCACATGTGCAGTAGACACAGAGAGAAAAAGACCCTCTGCAAAACTGAAGGTCCAGTCACTTCTTGAGGGCCGGGGGGTTTAATGCCTTGGAAGACTTTCCTCCCCTACTTTAGAGTTGATCAGTTTGAAGACAGGTTGATTGGCCCAGAACTCTTGCGTGTCCTGAAGAGGCTTTGAATTTGTTGAGCCAGTCCACAGCAGGGGCCTGCTAGGGGGTGGCAAAAAGCCTACAAGGCCTTTGTTTTAAGCTGCCAGGCTTTTGTCTCAAGTCAGGAGGATGAGGAAGGAGCTGGCCATCTTGACGATTTGATACCTTCATTACCTAGTGTCTTAGTTAGGGTTTCTATTGCTGTGAAGAGACACCGTGACCACAGCAACTCTGATGAAGAAAAGCATGCAATTGGGGCTGGCTTGCAGTTCAGAGGTTTAGTTCATCATCATCATGGTGGGAAGCATGGTAGGAACATGGCAGACATGGTACCTAAGAGTTCTACATACATATCCAAAGGCAGCAAGAAGACAGAGACATTGGGCCTGGCTTGAACATCTGAAACACCAAAGCCAATGATGCACCTGCTCCAACAAGGCCACACCTCCTCCAACAAGGCCACACCTCCTCCAACAAGGCCACACCTTCTAATCCTTATCAAGTAGCACCACTCCCTAATGACCAAGCATTCAAATATATGAGCTTATAGGGGCCATCCCTATTCAAACCACCACACCCCGTCATGGCCCCTCTCCTTACCTGTCTACCTACCAGGGAGTCTGTCTAATTCTCAGTCTCTCACTAGGTAGCCCAGGCTGGTCTCTCTGTACTCCTACCTCAGCCTCCCAAGTGCAGGTGTGCTGGCCACACCTGGCTTAATAAATTGCATATGACATACAACCTACCTTAACTATTTTTAACCGTACAGTTCATTGGGTTAAGTTCAGAGTTATGCAACCGTTCCTTTCTGTCCCCAGAATTTCTGAGTCACTGGACCTCTGTGCATCACTTCCCATGCAGCTCCCTTCAATTCTTAGCCCTGGCAGCCACCTCTCCGTGTCTCAGTGTGCTTGACTAACTTAGGTAGCTCAGTTAAGGGAAGTCATACAATATTTCCTTTTTAGCGCATGGCTTATTTCACTTCTAACACCTTGGAGATCTAGCTGTGCTGCAGCGTTCGTCAGAGTTTCTTTCCTTGGCTCTTCTTTGCATGTCTATCTGGGGGATCAGGGTCTCACTATGTTACCCAGGCTGGTCCAGGTCTCCTGGGCTCATGTGATCCATCTCAGCCCCGCAAGTAGCTGGGACTCTAGATGCATGTGTCCAGGGCTGTCTTTCTTACAGTTCTTTGTAAAACACATGACATTTTGTACACTTGTCTCTGGGGAGATAGCTGCACTATCTCCACCTGTTGGCTGCTGTGACTGTCACTGTGTGGACACCACCGTGCACAGCCAGGGCATGCCTGTCGTCGGTCTTTGTAGTGATCAGGTTTATTTTTAGGAAGGAAACATGGGTAGAATGAGAGCCCAGACAGGCTCCTTGTCCTTCAGCCCCCCCGCCCCCCATTCCAAGTCTTTCAGGGGCTGCTACAGCCCTCAGCTCCTGTGGCCTGTTCCCATGGGGCCAAGGCCTTGGGGTCTCTGGTCCTAGACCCACTGATGACGACTGTGTGACAGCCCCTTCACACTCTTCAGACTTGAGCATCATTGAGGCAAACTTTCCGGTTTTAATAGTCTTAGTTAGGTTTTTATTGCTGTGAAGAGACACCACAACCACGGCAAATCTTCTAAAGAAAGCATTTAATTGTGGTGTCTCACAGTTTCCAAGGTTCAGTCCATTATCATCATGATGGGAACATGGTGGCATACAGGCTGATGTGGCGCTGGAGCTGAGAGTCCTACATCTTGCAGGCAGCAGGAAGTCGACTGACTGTCACACTGAGTGAAGCTTGAGAAAAAGACCTCAAAGCCCGCCCCCACAGTGACACACTTCCTCCAACAAGGCCACGCCTCCTAATAGTGCCATACCCTTTGGGGGCCATTTTCTTTCAAACTACCACAAATACCAATACAATCTAGCATGACTCCAATGTATTTTTGTGCCAAAGGGTTCATTTTCCACCAGGAGCAGGGAACAGAAGGATTCAGTGCATACATGTCCCTAGGTTTGGGAATGGGCACATTGCCTCTGTGGGCTCACTCTGGCCGATGAGGGAGGAGTTTTATTTCATGGACAGAGGATGCTTTTTCCTCTGAAGTGCACAGGGAGCTTTCAGAAATTTGAGGTCCCGCCTCTTAATTTCCTTCCCAGCAGCCCAGGAGAGATGCTACTAACTGCGGGGAAATGAATCTAGATACACCAAGCTCTTTGTCTGTCACTTTATTCCTCTATGACAAAATTCTCCCTATACAGCTTCAGTTCCATCCTGAGTCTCAGTTCCTTTCTGTACCTACTTTTTCTGTCCTGAGTAGCCCCAGTAATAACTAAGTCCTTATGCTTTTGACCTCATTTTTGTCCTCTGTTCCTTAGTCCTCCATCTGTCCTTCCTGGCTCCTTACCCCTGGCTCTCAGAAAACTCTACAAGAGTTTTCAATGCTTTGTTTGGGGCTAGCTAAAGGGGAAATTTGCAAAAGGCAGATACCCAATTCAAATGCTAAAAAGGGAGCAGGGAGCTCCGAGGCAGAAGGTTCTGCCTGCATAACCTTATCCAAGTACTTTGAGCGTATATGCCTGAGATGGAGGCGCACACACACACACACACACACACACACACACACACACACACACACGTTCTAGGAGAATTATGAGCACAAGGAATTCATAGCAAGACACAGCTGAATATTAAAGCTGTATAACACCAAATAGTCTGATAAATGGCTTCCCATTTGACAAACCCTTGGTTGGTCAAAGTATAGCTTATTATATACAGTTGGATTTTCTATTTCATATTCTTGTGGCTCGCCACAGGAAGCTATAGATAAACTCAGAGACTGGGCACAGGGGAAGGGGGAGCCATGCCCCAGTCTACCTGTTAGGAGACAATGAGCTGCCTTGCTATTCTAAGGCTGGTTTTCTAGGACCCTGAGGTGCTAACAGCACCGTAAGAACAGAGTCCAGTGGAGGAACAGGATCATCTCTATATCTCAAGCAGTCCTTGGCAGTCTGCTGCAGTGGGTGGGTCTGGAGGGATGGAGGAGTGGTGTGGGGGGGGTGTTGTAGCAGGGGACTTCTGGGGTAGTCATGGTGAATTGAGAAGAGCTGGACAGACTTGAGAAATGTCAGATAGGTTACAAGACATCAGAGACGTCCAGGTGTGTGGTTTGTGCTCTGGGATGGACAGGGTTGCTGTCCACCATGATAGGAAGGTGGTTGAGAAGAGAGCCCCTCACAGTGTCAAGGTCATAAGGGACTGGCCTTGGGTAAGTGTGGTCCAAGGACTGTACATGTATAACCTATTGACACAATGAACTTACATCATTACCTACATGTGGAAACTGAGGCACTGAGAACTGAACTTTTCCTATGCCCACATGGCCATGTGGAAATGGAATCTGAGCCAGAGCAACATGTCCTCATGATGATCCAAAGGAAGAAGGCTGTGACGGGCAAATGAGAGATTGTTATGCCCAGATCACAACCCCAAAGAGACCACCGAAGACCTTGGATGTCCAGAATGCAACAGGAAGGTTTATTCTGTAGATACAAGTCTAGACAGGGAACTCATTCCTACACCCAATACGGTGAGGCAGGGAGGAGTTGCTCTTTCTTTGTGAGGCTAGCTTTTTAAGCCCTTCAGGGGGGTTGGGGGGGTTTTGCACGGGTGCAACTAGGATTGGTTTATTTTTATCTCTGTTCTCTTTTAATTGGGTGAGGGTATGTAACCTTTGATTTACTGGTTGGTGGTTACAATTATCACTTTGGGGGCAGTCCAGCACAAGTCCCAGGCTTTGTCCTTGAGCCACCATGGGGGCTGGCTGGCCAAGCACGTACTGACTGTGGGGGCTGGCTCAGTGGTCCAGGCTCTGTCCTTGACTCATGCACATAACTCTAAGTTGGTGAGGGGTCCCAGACAGTAAACATCTGACTGAACTTTGAGCAGTCAGAGTACGTGCAGAAAGGGAGCTACTGCAAGGACTATGTCTTTTGTTCATGGCCCTCCCAGAGACTGCTTGCTCAGTCTCAGGAAACTGAAATTGAGGCCTGATCTCTGAGAGAAGACTGAGCAGCCTGTTATGGCATCTGCTTGGTCCTTTGAAGATGACATCCAGAACACAGTGACTGAGGCCAGACCCAGAGCAGAGAACAGTAGGGAGCTGGGTTTTGATTCCTGGTGCAGCCTCCTTCTCTAAGTCAGGTTGGCCTGTGCAGCCTGGGAGGTGGGTGCTATTTCATGCCTCCACTCTAGCTTGGGCCTTCATTTTATCACTGTCCTCGGGAGCAGCTGATCCGAAGGCCCCAGTGTAGAAAAAATTGTTAAATGGTCTTATTAATAAAAAACAAAACCCAGAGCCAGATATTGCGATCAAAACCTGACAGATCAAAGGAACAGGAAAAGCCACACCAACCTCATCTTACCAGCCCTCAGTCTCCAAAGAGAGCTACTTCCTGTATACCCACGCCTATATGCCTTTCTGTTCTGCCATCTCATTTCTTCTCTCTGCCCAGCTACATCACTTCCTGTCTATCTGTACAGACCTCTAGACCTCTATGGTTAGTGCTGGGATTAAAGGCATGTATCACCATGCCTGGCTCTGTTCCCCAGTGTGGCCTTGAACTCACAGAGATCCAGATGGATCTCTGCCTCCTGAATGCTAGGATTAAAGGCATGTGCGACCATTGCCTGACTTCTATGTTTAATATAGTGGCTGACTTTGTCCTCTGATCTTCAGATAAACTTTATTAGGGTGCACAATTTTGGGGTACACAATACATCACCACACCCCAGCAGGACCCACAAAGGGTTAGTGCTTCCTCAGGGGCCTCAGGCTGATTCTGCTGTTTCGGTCTGCTGCCAGGGGGCAAGAGGACATGACCTCAACAACACAAACAAAGCCATGGGTAGGCGGTACTTTGGTTTCTGCCCAGCCCCAGTGCCCTTGCAGTACACTCAATAAACCTATCTTCTTAAAAAAAAAAAAAAGTTAGCCATGGATGAAGTGGCTCACAAGGAAGCGCCACATTGTTCTGGGGCACCCACACAAGAGAGAAGAGGAGACACCTTATGTGTGCCACCTCCGGTAAAGCACACGTTTGGAAAGGGACTGCCCTCAGGCCTGGTGTCAGGCCAGCTCTCTGCACACACAAGGGTTTCAGTCCTCACTGCGGTTTGTCCTCCCAGCACACAGTGTTAACTTCCAGTAGACCCAAAGAGCATGGTTCCGGCGAGCAGGGGCCGCCAATGGTCAGTTCAGCATTGAGATCAAGAATGGAGGGGCCAAGGGATTGGGAGCACAGCTCTGAGTGCTCCCCGTCACCCAGCAGCCTCCTCGCCGGCACCCTGCTCTGTCTGCTGATGTAACTCAAAGGCAGGCTGAGGCCTCTTTTCTCTTGAGAGCCACACGAACCCTTGTTGCTCACTCTGCTCCTCACAACACACCTGTGGGTCCAAAGAAAGCAGGAATCTAAATGATGCCCATTTCTACCGTTTTAAGGGGACAGACAAGTAGCTTTCACTTTTCATGGTCAATTTTTCCAACTCCTTCTTTCAAATCAAGTATCAGATTCCAACTGGATGCTCAGAAAAACCAAGGCCTCGACTGGGCCTTTCTCTTTTTCTCCTTAGGAGGCAGGTGAACTACAGACGGCCAGCTTTCCCTCCTGGTCCATCTAGGTACATTGTGTCTTGCCTTTCCAATACCGGATTAGCAATCCCTTGAGGGCAGCACCCAAGTCCTTTGTTCTTTGTAATGTCTTATGCTCTTGGCACAGTGCTTGGTACATACGGACCTCTTGTAAAACGGATCAAACTCCATTTGTTCAGAAGCATCCTATGGGGGAGCAGATAATTTCAGAGCGACTTCACACCAATGGAGAAGTCCAAGACAACCGATTCTGGACACCTCAGTTACAGAGGAACAGCTCAAAATGATTTCAAATGCTGTCTACTCACAAGAGTTACACTAAGGGGAGGACATGGACACGAACACACACACACACACACACACACACACACACACACACACACACACAGCTGGTGTCAAGCAGTGTGGGCTGAGTATGAACAAAGAGACCCCAGATGGAAGGGTTCTGTGTTGATGTGGGAGGTGAGCCAGGGAGAGCTCCAGAGAAGCTAACATTTGGTGAAGGGAAAGTGAGGAGGTGTGGAAATGCCCAGGGAGAGCAGGGTTGGTACAGGGGTAGAGTGGGAGCCACGAGCTCGGTGGTACAGGCCCTTGCCTGCTTTGCCCAGGTTCCTGGCCATTTTCCTGTAAGTTGGGTACCAGGTCAGCTTTAGCTTGGGGTACAACATGATTTTTTTTGTGCTAATTCCTCCTTCCACCCATACCTGGGGGAGGACAGGGAGCAGGGTGGAGATTGCCTTTGAGATTTTTGCTGTCCTTCATCAGCTCCCCAGGCCGCTGACTTCTGGTTCCACAGAATCCAGGAGTGAAGAAAGGAGCAGATGGAAAAGAAGAGGTCTCCCCAAAAGAGAAGAATGCAGCAGGAAGGCGGACGCTCCCCTGGAGACGGGATGGGTAAGCAGGTAAGTGGTAAACACACACTTCTGGGTACGGACTGCGTTTTCGAGGCAACCAGGGCGAGTAGACAGAAGGGTGCTGTTCCTCACTGGTGGCTCCGCTAGCCCTCTGGTATTTGCCAGCAAACCCCGTTAGAGCACTCTGTAATTAAAGGCCTGTTCTGGGGCCTGTAATTTAGAGCATTATCAAAATATGACCAGTGACTGGAGGTGAGGCCGTAGGGACAAGGCCTGCTTTCATGAGCTCAGTGTAGATCACACAGATGGTCATTTTGGAAAACTCAGCCTTTGTGCCCTCTGATGCCACCCTGCCAGCCCACAGGGGTGTTCACTGTTTGGCAACTGGCTACATTTTCATTATCCCAGAGGAGTGGGGATGGAGGAATAAATTGGTTCTTTTCAAAAAGGTAATGTTTGAAACCTGAATTATAATTCTCATAACATAAAATGACTATTTTTAAAGTATGCAGTTCTAACTGGGTGTAGTGGTGGCACATGTCCACAATCCCAGCACTTGGAGGCAGAGGCAGGGGGATCATCACAAGTTAACGCCATCCTGATCTATACAGCCAGTTCTGAACCAGCCAGAACAAAGCAAACGTGCCATTCTGCAGTTTGGGGTATATTTACAATGTTGCTCAATCGTCCAACAAGTTCAGATCTTGTGTGTTTTGAGGCTGGCTCTCACAGTGTTGCCCTGGCTAGCCGTGAACCATCCTTCCAGCTTCTCAGGTGATGGATTATAAGCATGAGCCACCACACCCCAGAAGGAATTAACATCCCATCGCTGGTATCACAGTCGAGCAGCATAGATCCAGTGATGAATGAAGAGACAAGAGACTCACTTCTGGAGGCTGGGAAGTCTAAGATCAGGACACCTGAAGATTTGATCTGGTGAAGGCTTGATCTTTGCTTCCAACATGGCTCCTCTTGCTCACTTGGTAAGAGAATCAGAAAGGGAAAGAGAGCTGGACAGTGACCAGCATCTACGATTAACCGCATTAATTCCATTAGTGATGGAGAACTCATGACTTCATCACTCCCCAAAGATCCGTCCTATTGGGCTCAGTGTTTAAAAGCACATACAGCTCTTGCAGAGGACCAGAATTAGATTCCCAGCTCCCACAATAACTCCAGCTCCAGGTGATCCAATGCCCTCTTCTGGCCTTCCTCGTCACCTCCCTTCACATATAGATACATACGAATATACATAATTAAAAATATTTCTAAAGAAGACCCAACTTCTTTAACACATTGGGTACTAAAATTTTTGGGGTGTGTGTTGGGGGGGGACATGTCCGTTTCGACCACAGCACGAAGTTGTCCCCATTCTACCCACCCAACCTCACAGCCTCTAATCTGTCTCTGATAGATTTGCATGTTTGGACATTTCATATAAATGAAACCATCCAATATCCAGTCTTCTGTGACTATATCTTTTACTAAGAATCATTTCAAGGTTTGTCTACAGTGTATCGTGCACTGGTGTTCATCCTTTCCTGTGGCTGAATATTCTGTTGGTCCAGGGCTAAATGGTGTCTCATCTGCTGACTAAAGACACTGTTTCCTTTACACATTTGTCTGTTGAAGACTTAGGTTGTCTCCACTTTTTAGTTGTTATAAGTAGTGCTGCTGTGGGTATTCTGTTGGGATGGATGAAGGTTTTCAGCTCTCCCAGGTGTACAACTAGGAGAGTTGCAGGGTCATATATAACCCTGTTTAACAGCGGAGGGGCTGCCAAGTCCTGACTGCACCATTTTACACCCCAGAGCAGTGAGCAAATGCGGCTCCAAATACTCCAAGTTCTCACCGACCCTTTCCACCCTCCTTTCTTCTTCCCACTGCAGCTGCCTAACTGATCAGGCTTCACGGAGGAAGGAGACGTGTCGGCTCACGGTCTCAGAGGTTTCGGTCCAGGTCCGCTGCATCCATTGCTTTTGGCCTTGCTGGCATGGAGCATCATCGCCACAGGTGCGGGTGATAGCGGCTGCTCATCTCATTGTGGCGAGGAAGTAGACAGAGGGGAAGGGGCAAGGGACTGTGAGACAAGGAAGGCAAAGAAGCCCGTGGAGTGCTGGTTTAGCATAGAACAGTCCTGAGGTATTTTCAGGTATCCGGTCCTTTAGTAACACCGGTCACTCCAAGTAGGGGAACCTGGGGTACGGTGGAGAGACAACAGCAGCTGAGAAAGAAGGCGTTTGGTTACATTTATGGACTCAAGAGGGAAGGGTCTCTGAAAGCAGAGGTCTTTGTTTGGAGGTTAGTGTAGGTACTAGGTAGGACACACAGACTGAAATTTAGGGAGCTCCCTTGTCCCACCCTCCCTGGGGACTGCCACATGCCAGGAGTGTAGCAGTTTGGGGAAGTACTGTAGTTAGGATGTGAGGTGTGTCTGACGCCGTGGGGTGGGGAAGCCTCTGGGATCTAATAGGGATCCGATGCATCTTTCCAGGGCATGCGCTCTGTCACCTACGTCTTCTAGGTAGGCCCCTCATTTGTGTTCCAAGATACGCTAATAATGCCATCATAAAATGAATCCAATAGGAGACTCTGACCACCGATTAGACCAGAGCCCCCAGAGCTCGCCAGCTGCCCGCTGGGCTCCCACTGTGTGAACCTGCTTGGAATTTCCTCTGTCAGAGTCGTCCCACTGCCGCATGCTGGGTCTCAAACCTGGGACAAATGGCTGACAGAGGGGTCTGTTAATTAACGTGTCAAAACGGACCTGGCCGCCAGGTTCTCCCAGCATCCCTCAGTCTCTCCTGTTACAGGGTATGGCTGGCAGAACTCTCTCGTCCCAGAGGCTGGGCTGTCCTTCCCATGCAGCTCTCCCCTGTATAATCCAGCTGTTTTGGTTACCTGGTCCTTTTGTCTACACTTTACCCTCCCAGCTCTCCCCCCTCTTCACGTGGTAGGTCATTGTGGTCGTTTGAATGTCACTGGCCCCCATAAGCTCACAGGGAGTGGCACTCTTCGGAGGTGTGGCCTTGTTGGAGTAGGTGTGGCCTTGTTGGAGGAGGTGTGTCACTGTGGGGAGGGCTTTGAGGTCTCCTGTGCTCAAGCTACGCCTCATTCAGTTCACTTCTTGTTGCCTGCAGATCAAGATGTAGGGCTCTCAGCTCCTTCTCCAACACCACGTCTACCTGCATGTCACTGTGTCCCGCCATGAGGATAATGGACTGAACCTCTGAAACTGTAAGCAAGCCACCCGGATTAAATGTTTTCCTTTATGAGAGTTGCCATAGTCATGGTGTCTCTTCACAGCGATAGGAACCCTAACTAAGGGTTTGTTCTCCATTGGTCATGTCCACTCTGGACTCTCCCAGATGTCTCTGCCTCTGGCTATGTTCTCCTTTTATCTGTAAAAGCCTTCTCCTCCACATACCTAGGAGCAGTCATGTCCTCATGTTTAACTTTTTTCCTTCACCACACGGGCATGAAGTGATGCCTGACTGTAGTTAAGCCCGTGGGTAACCATGGAATAACCATCCTTTCCCTCCTGCTCTTTGTGGCAAACCACCTGGCTTCTCTGCGCAGGCCAGAACAAGACAATGAGCCGTTCTGCTTCAGGGCCAACAGAGAAAAGGCAGGAAACTGGCCAAAAGAGACCGGAGGACTGGGTTCCTGGGCCAGGGAATGTTCTCAAACCTTCCGTTGCCATCCCTGAAGGGGGAACAAGTGAGCACTATTGCCTTCGAGGACTAAATGCCCTGGCACATTCCGTACTCCCTGGAACCTGTCTTAATACGCCTGTGTACGCCGGAGGCTGCTGTGGCCGCCCTTGCCTGGGTGTACCCATCAGATGTTACACATTGGGGTGTCAGCCGACGAGGGGAAAGCTCACAGGAGAGCGGAGCCTCTCCTAGCAGCGGCCTCCACACTGTGTGTCAAGGGTGGCTGCAGAGTGGACCAGGCCTGGGAGGGGTTCGTGTCCCTGGCTTCCCTCTTGTGTGTGAGAATGAGGTATGGCGAACATTTCTGTGTGGGTAAATTGAAAAGAGCGCTTCAGTAAATACGACATAAAAACTGTAAGTGCTGTAAGTGTAAAATTCTTTGTATCAATTAGCGCCATTTTCTTTTTTAGGGAGTATCGAGGGAGCTTAGAGGGACGGAGACAGACAGGGAAAGCAAGGGATGGCCCCTCTAGGACCACAGCTTCTCATTCCCAGAAAACATTGTGGGGAGAGATGTCGGGAAGGCATGGGGGTGGGTATCTAAAAAGGACCAATGGGGAAGGGGAGGACCCAGCCCCCCTCAAGGCCACTGTTTGCTTCAATAAAGCTGTTCCGTTCGCCTTTCTCTTACCGTCTTTCCCCAACATTCAGGTCTGTCAGAAATCGCCCAGACTGCCACCAGCACCCTTGTTTTAGTGGTTAATAATGAGGTGTGTTAAAATCGGGAACAACACACACACAGAACAACACACACACATACACACACAGAACAACACACACACATACACACATATACACACACATACAGAACAACACACACACACACACACACATGCACACGCACTCACACATGCACACCCCACTTGTCACAGTGTGGCCTGCTGAGAAGAGGGTGGGCCGCAGCGTGTGTGAGAAGACTGAGTGTGCAGGAAAGCGGTCTTGCTAGGTCACTGGTGTTTCAGAATGTTACTGTAACACTATCAGCTGTGTGGTGGTGTGTCAGCCGTCCAAGCACTGAGGAGGGGGAGGCAGGAGGCCAGCCTGGGCTACATAGTGAAAGCCTGCTTCAAAACCAAACAGAAAGCAAATAACACGTCTTTTGGGCTAATATTGTGAAGGCTGCCCAGCTTTCTGCAGGGGCCCCACATCTGACCCTTCTCTGGCTTGCTGCTCTTAGGGCAGGAAAAATCACAGTAAATGCTTGCTTCTTTTGGCTCTCAGGGGGGGAAACAACAACAACCAGCAGTAAATTAGCTGACTAAAAACATACAAAATTGAGTCAGTTTAATAAGTATCAAAGGCTTTCAGGGAAAGACAACATGTGTGCTGTGTACAAGGCAGGAAGGTGACACACAGATGCTGGCCTCTTCTTATAGGACATTCAGTTGACAGACTAAAGGCCAAGCCTGATCACCCCTGGCTGTGGCCCCAGGAGGACACAGTACCCATCACAGACCTAATTGCTCCTTTGGTTTGGGGACCAAACCCTGGTAGCCTGAATTTGGCCATGACTGAATTGTCTACGTCACAGACATTGGCAAGTCCTGCCAGTCAGGCTTGGCATTTGGGGAATGCCGGGCAGCTAATTTAGGAGCACATTCCTGCTTTGCATTCCTTGGGTTGAGGTGGTGGAGGCAGCTCAGAGGCAGCTCAGTTCCAAGCTGCAAGCTGAGGCCACTCACTGGCTCAGAGGGGTTGGAGCCTTCGGAGAGCTGTGGCGACAGGGAATTTGCATCTTTTCATGTGGCTGCCTTGAGGCCCCCAGGACCCCTGAGGAGGTTCTTCCTGCTCTAGCTGCTGGGCACCAGTCTCTTGAGTTGCTACAAGGCTGGGGAGTTAGGTTTATTTAGTGTGGAGGCCTTTGAGAGCTGGGTGAGCCAGGGTAAGTGTGGAACCGAAACAAAGCAAGGAAATAAGAGTTGATTTGACAAGTGAATTGTGGGTAAGAGAGGGCCCCTTAATCTTTTAGTAAATGTGGGCTTCAGGGAAACCATCAGCATGGATGAATCTGTAGACTTCTTGCCCATCTTGCCCATCTCTTGCTCCCAAGGAACAGGAGAATTCTGGAATGCTTCCTTTCTCAACAGGCTTAGCAAATCTGGAAATAAAGACCCACTCAGAGAGGAGAAAAGAACTATCCAAGAAGAGCCAGACGTCCTGGAGCAGCCTTGGGTAGGGGAGAAGCAGGGAGAAAGTGATGAATGCATCAGGTAGGTGCAGCATCTATGCCTCAAACCCACCCCCTCCCCTCTGCACACGGCCCGCAGCCCTCCTCCCCCAGGCAGCCTTGGGCCTCAGTTCTTTGCACATCTTTCAAGAAACACTCTGGGGCAGAGGGCTTGCTTTTTCAAACAAGTGCCAAGCCCAGCTGTGAGGGTCCCTGCTGAGAGTGGGCACCGCTGGGCTGGGCTGGGGTGGCGCTTGGAGCCACGGCTCCAGAGTACCCATAGAAATCCTTCCAGCACTCACTCCCTCTTCTCCTCTGGAGTAATCTGAACTGTGTCTCCCCAGAAACGGAAATGCCACTAAGATGATTCCCTAAGAGCCATCCCAGACACAGTTCAGTTCCCTCCTGGGAGCCTTCCAGCTGTCGACACTCCTGAGAGTACTCACCCTTGACCTCCACAGGTGTGAGGCCCTGCTCAAAGATCACTTCCTCCAAGAAGTCTTCCTTGGTTTTCTCCCTCGCCTGGAGAAAACTGCACACCCTTTAACCTCCCTGGAATGTTTGTATCCTCCTGAGCACCTGCGAGGTATTACAAACGGGGTGATGAAGAGAGGCTCTCTGTCTCCACAAACTTGCTTTGTTTTTAAGGAAATGCTGGATCCAAAACTGTGTTTGAGAGCTCAGCGAATGTCTAGCTTAGGTCTCAGGACCCTGGTCCTTCCCCAGCCACCCTGAGAGCTGTGAAGTAGTTGAGAGGGTTTGGGGGTTTCTTGTGGTGCTGTCCCTCAGGGTAGGAAGGAAAATGAAACTCAGGTGTCACTAGTGTCCCCTGGGGCCAAGGGAGCATGGTCTTCCTGTCACTGTTCTCTGCGGCTGAGGGCCGTGTGGACCAGGTCCAGACCCTCACCAGCCTGAGATGGCAGAAAGGACCCAGCCAGTCAGAAAGAGGAGTGGCTGCCCTCCTCCGACGGCAGGGTGTGGGGTGCAGTGGAAAACTTCCAAGGTTCTCACTGTGGGGACGTTTAAAACCCCGGTGACCTCAGCATAAAGGAAACAGGGTGTGAACTTTGGGTTCTTGGGGCTACACTCTATATGACAGCATACTGGAAAGCCCTGAGAACCCTCAATTCACACACACACACACACACACACACACACACAGACACACACACACACACACACACACACACACACACACACATCTCTGGGAACAGCCAGAGCACCCGCAAGATCTCAGTACAGGAGCCGTCCCGACTATCCTGATGTCTGGAGACAAGGGCCCCGCCTGGCTTTGCCCTGTCTCCCTGAGGCAGGGCCCTGCTGCTTGGGAATGGCAGAGGGCAGGGGTGAGGGATGGGGGCGGTGAGGGGCAGGTGAGGGAGAGAGAAAACAGCCTCACACCTCCTTCCTCAGACACCAGGAGAAGAGGCAAACGAAATACCAAGTCAGCCTCAAGGTCTGACTACTCTGCAGTCCCGGCAGTGTACTGAGAGGGGACAGTGGTCCTTCCTCTGATGCTGGGACAGTTTCCAAGAGTGACAGCATAATTAATCCGCAGCCCTGCTGAGGTTTTCACTGGGGCAGGCACAGGGTCCTCATCGCCTCTTCCTCTTTTTCCTTTTCTCCCCTCCCTCCTCTTCCTCTTGCTCCTCTTTTTGAGACAATACAGCCCAAGTGGACCTTGAATTTTCAAACCTCCCGCCTCAGCCTCCTGCGTACTAGGACTGCAGGAGTGCACCACGCAGGCCAACGTTGTCCTCTTGATCGTATGTACGCGCGCATGCACGAGGACCTTCCTCCACAGCGATTTTCTCTCACGCTCTGCTACAAATGTCTAGATATGGCTCACGGCACCCGTGTGGCCCTCTTGGGCCTGGCACACAGCAGCTGCCTGTGCAGTTACACTTCCACTAAGAACTCATGTTCATCACTAGCTGCAGAGCAGAACACAGAGCGGGTGCTCCTTGGGTCCTCCAGGACGGTGCTGGCTGCCGGATAGGCGTAAGAAAAGTATCTGTAGAGCTGGTAGATTCCCAACCGGCCAGGAGTAGATGGGGCCACTTCCGATGGACAAGCCAAAGGAACCACACCAGCATGTACCTCACGGGGAACATTCCCCTGTTGCCTTTGAGAATCCAAACCACAGTTGCCAGGTGCTGTCAGCCCAGCACCCAGGAGGATGAGGCAGGAAGAACTGGAGTTGAAGCCAGCCTGGGCTACATAGTGAAAACTTTTCTAAAAATTAGACGGAAGTCTGACTTTTCACGTGGAATGCCCCCAAACACATCTGTGGGATGAGAAACACACAAGGAGAGAAAAGTGCATTTGACAAGCGCCTGGAGGTGGGAAGGGCCTCCTCTTAATTCTTCGTCAGTGTGGCTGCACTGACGCCAGCCACAGGGCTGAACTTGTGGACTTATTGCCAAACCATTCTGTGGCTTGAGAGGAGCTATTGACAGCTATGTCAACTATAATTTCAGCATCCTGGAGAGGAGTCCGTCACTTGAAAACACAGGGACACGTTTGGGGCCTGATGCCTTCTTGTGGGGTGGCCTTTGCCCCGTGCCCCAATGCTCTTAGTATCGCAAGAGCCTGGCTGCAAATGGAGCTTGTGGTGATTTGGATGAGAATGGCGCCTATTAGCTCATAGATCTAAGCACTTGGTCACCAGGGAGTGGCACTACTTGAGAAGGATTAGGAGGTGTGGCCTTATTAAAGGAAGTGTGTCACTGGGGGTGGCCTTGTCAGGCCCAGTCAGTGTCTCTCTCTTCCTGCTGCCTGTGGATCCGGATGTAGAACTCCCAGCTACTTCTCCAGCATCATATCTGCCTCCCTGTGTGCCACCAGGATGAAATGGCCTCTGCAACTGTAAGCCAGCCCCAACTGAACGCTTTCATTTATAAGAGTTGCCATGGTCATGGTGTCTCTTCACAGCCACAGAACACTGATCAAGACAGAGATGAAGAAGATTCTGGAAGTCAGCTCACACCATAGATGCAGCCCAAGGAGATATGCTACCTTGTCTCCCCTCTGAGTCCAGGACAGCCCTAGAGTGCCACCACATGCAGGGTGATGTATGAGTGTCTTGAGGTACAAGAGGCACATCTCTCATTTTAACCACCACCAACTCTCATCTACCTTTATGAGCAGGAAAGTTAGTCACCATTTAAGATTTTAGTGTGTGTGTGTGTGTGTGTGTGTGTGTGTGTGTGTGTGTGAGAGAGAGAGAGAGAGAGAGAGAGAGAGAGAGAGAGAGAGAATGTGTAACTACAGGTACACATATGCCACTGAACACATGTGGAGATCAGAGGACAACTTTGTGGAGTTTTCATGCCTTCCGTATTTACATAGGTTCAAAGAATCAGACTCAGGCCGCTTGTCTTGTATTGTGGGGAATTTACCGCTGAGTCATCTCATAGCGCCATGTATTTTGTTTTGGGGACAGGGTCTTATGCAGTCCTCAGATTCCCTGTGTAGTTCAAGTTTGAATCCTCTCGTTTCCCTCTCCGAGTGCCCGGATTACAGGTCCTGTCAATCACATCTGGTATGTGCAGTTCAGGGGGATGAACTTGAGATTGTGCATTCCAGGTAAGCATTATAACAACTGAGCTATATCCCAGACCCAAGTCCTTTTCTTTCTTTTAAAATAGTCTATTTGTTTATTTATTTACTTTTATTTATTCACATTGATTGATTGATTGATTGATTGATTGTAGCCCTGGATGGCCTGGAACTCACTATGTAGATCAGGCTAATTTGAAATTCATAGAGATCTGCCTGCTTCTGTTTCCCAAGCACTGCAATTAAAAGTGTACACCACGATGCTCTGTCCAATTTATTTTGTTTTTAATTGTGTGTGTGCGCACACCTTGGAGGCAAGAAGAGGATCTCCGCATTTCCTCTCTGTTTTCCAAACAGGTAAGAGTCTGCACAAATGTTCTAGAGGAAAGAAGGGAGACTATAAAATAAGTCCATCCCTTGGAAGTGGGACCATTGAGGGTGCAGTGAGCCATTTCTGATCATCATGGGCAGCCAGACCAAGCCATGAATGCTGACTGCTGTCCAGGGTTGCCCAGATACGACCTGAAAGCCTGGGCAAGAGGCAAAAGAGCCGCAGTAGGTCAAGAGAGATTGTGTTTGCGTTAAGATGGAAGGCACAGGAGCCGGGGTGCAGCTCAGAGTCAAGGTACTTGACACATGGGAGGTCCCCACTTCTCTCCCCCAGCACGCAGGGTAAAAATACAAGACAATGGGGTTGGTGGTAAGGAGGGCACCAAGAAGGTCAGTGTGGTGATTTGAAAGAAACTGGCCTCCAAAGGGAGTGACACTATTGGGAGGTGTGGCCTTGTTGGGGTAGGTGTGGCCTTGTTGGGGTAGGTGTGGCCTTGTTGGGGTAGGTGTGGTCTTGTTGGAGCAGTTACTTGTCACACCAGGGGCAATGCTTCGAGGTCAAAGCTGGAATAGCTACCCGCTACATCGTAAGTACTTGCATCCTAGGTCTTAAGGGTCCCTGGTGACCACGCCCAAGGGGCAGTACCTAGCAGCTACCTGCTGCCTCACTAGGGGTGGCGCTTCAAGGCATGGTACAAAGACCCACCCACTGCAGCTCTGTACCTCAGATGTTGCCATGTAGGGCTCAAGCTTCAGAACAGGATGGTTCTTCCTCTGAGATTCCCTTTTACTTGGATAAAGTGGCAAATTCCACAGGGAATTGGACTCAGCAAACCACCTCCCAGATAGACTGTCTGTATCCCAGAATTCCTGGTGATACAGGCCTATGATCCCAGCACCAAGGAGCATGAGGCAGGAGATCATAAGTTTAAGTCCAGCCTGGGCTCCGTGTAAGATACTGTCTCGGGCACAGTCCTGAGTTTTGTTGGAGTTGGCCGTAGGGATGGCCCTTCTTAGAGCCAGGCCTGCAGGGCCTACTTGGTTCCAGGCTCCACCCCTGCCCCTGGAGAAGAAGATGGTTTCCCTGGAAACTGTGGGGCTCCTCTGAGAAATCAGAAGCCTCCTCAAGGGAGGAAGGGCAGCTGGTAGCCTGAGGAGGAAGCACTCTGTCCATGCAAATGACTTAGACTCTTCTCTCCGGCAATTATGGCTTCTGGGTGGCCCAAGATTACTTTGAAAAAGCAAACACAGGAGTTGGGGAGGTGGCTCTGTGATTAAGAGCACTTTCTGCTTCTGCAGAAGACCTGGGTTTGGTTCCCAGCCCCCATGTGGTGGCTCACAGCTGTCTGTAACTCCAGTTCCAGGGGCATGCAATTCCCTCTTCCGACCTCTGTGGGCACCAGGCACACATGTGCTGCACATACATGCATGCAGGCAAAGTACTCACACACAACAACATAAAAGAAATAAACCTTAAAATTCCCTGGGTTTTAGGACACGGCAGCATCATGTCCACAATCTCTGAAACAGGACGCTGTAACCACGTTTGCAGTGGTTAGGGAGTCGTGGGATCATTTCTCCAGGCCACAGCGTGACTTCCGTCGGGTCCAGGCACTTTGCCACTGTGCTCTTCTTCCACAGAAAGCATTAGCAGTTTCTGTTTTCCCTCACTGAGGTGTCACTGAGAAGGCTCAGGACATGCTATCCCAAACATGGCACCTTAGCGTCTAGGAAACAGTGTAAGCAAGAGGCCCCTTCTCCCTACGGCTTTCTCTCCTCCCGTCATGCAGGCCACAGGGTCCTCTGGCTACCCTCTGAAGAACTCCGCTGCAGAGGCGTCTTCTCTACGCACAGAAGGCAGGACTGGCCTCTCCTGGGAAGACTGGAGACATGAGAACACAAACAAGCAGCCCTTGCTGTTCCTGCCCTTCATCACACCACCTTCCCAGCTCTCCTCCCTGGCTCCGGGACTCATGCTGGGATGGAAGCAGGCTTTGATCTTGTTTGTCAAGGGCTCTACCCCTGAGCTATGTTCCTAGCCCTTTGGGGCTTCATTTCTGGAGGCTTCTGCGCCACACAAACATGTTGAATACATAGTTGTGCTCTTAGTAATCTGACTTTTTGTTGTAGGGACCTGAAGCATGGACTCGTGAAGATGAGGAATCTTCTTCTCTGCAGTGTAAGTATGGTTATGTTAATATTATCTACAAAACATCGGTCAGGCATGGTGGTGATGCAGGCTTGTAATCCCAGCACCGAAGAGGAGGAGGCAGGGGGATGAGTGTAAGTCCTGCTGCTTGGGCTGCGCGTAAGAACCTGTCTCAACAAATGAAAACAAGAAAACTTCAAAAGCTCATTTCTGCCCTCTAGCATAAGGAAAACAAACACCAAATAGAACCAAGGTAAAGCCTGTTTGCACGTCCTGAAGTACGGTCTGAGCATGGAGTCATGGTGCCGCCTTACCCCAGAGGGAAAAGAGAAGGAGAGTTGGCATCCATCTTTCTCTCTCAGGGTTTCTCTTCATTGGGTTGCCTGGGGCATTTTCTGGTTACTTCCGTCATCTTGGAGCTGGGTCTGCCATCTTGCTCTTGAAAACCCCAGCTGCCTAGGTTCACAACAGCAGCAGCAGGAAGAAGGGAAATGTGACAAATTGTAGCTGTCACCTGGACCTGACCTGTCTCTCTTCCATTCTCTCGACTTTAGTGTCCAAAATGCATCAAGGGTCATCAGGGGAGGAGGGATAACCCCAGTGTTTCCATGGCGGGGTAGGGGGGTGGAGGGAGAGAGGGAATAGAGACCAACCTGAAGGGTTATAACCTTTTTTTTTTTTAAGGTGTGTGTGTATGTGTGTGTGCTTGTGTGCTTGTGTGTGCTCGAGTGCACCCAGCAGCAGCAGCAGCAGCCCACAGAGGTCAGAAGAGGGCATCGGATCCCTGGAAACAGTTACAGGTGCTGTGAGCCGCCATGGAGACGCCGGCAACTGAACCCAGGTCCTCTGCAAGAGCAGTTAGGTGCTCTTAACTGACAAGCCATTTCCGTTCCTCTAGCTCCATAGCTTGCTCCCTTTTTTTTTTCCCTTGAGGCAGAGCCTTTCGTAGCCCAGGCTGGCCTCAGTCTTTCTGTGTAGCTGAGGATGGACTTCTGATCTTCCTGCTTCTGCCTCCCAAGTGCTAGGATTACAGGTGTGTGTCACCATGCCTGGGTTTATGTGGTGCTGGGGACCAAACGCAGTGTTTGAGTAACTGTCCCCTAAGCCAAACATCTATCATCTTGGGGACCTCAGCTGTCCTTTTGTAAAATGATTACCCCGGCTGGGCCTGGCAGCACTCTCCTCAGAAAGGGGGGGGGCGTCACAAGAGCCTCGCCTGAGGCTCCAGGCCATTCTTACCCCCTGCCTTATGTAACTGACTTAACTGTACAAGGTCTGGGGAGGGGCTGGAGTATTCAGGCCTGGAAACAGTAGGGGAGGGGGCTCCATCTATGCAGCCACAGGGAAATCCTCATCCCCTCTTTCCAGCTGCCCCTTGCTGGGAAGAGGAGCACCCACACTCTGTAAGTGACCCCTTACCTATGCTCTGTGAGGAAGCTTGTTAAAGTTCTCAGAGTGAACTTGGGGAATCTGTCACTGGGGCCTTAGAAGGGGTAGGCTTAGTCTCCCTCTGGGAAAGAATTTTAGCAGTACCCAGGGACTGTGTATGCTAGACAAGTACTCCAGCAACTGAGGGACTGTGCATGCTAGGTAAGTACTCCAGCAACTGAGGGACTGTGCATGCTAGACAAGTACTCTAGCAACTGAGGGATTGTGCATGCTAGACAAGTACTCCAGCAACTGAGGGACTGTGCATGCTAGACAAGTACTCCAGCAACTGAGCTACACCTCCAGCCAAGTATGTTTTTCTTTCCTTTAATTCTGACAGAGCGCATGCATGGGAATTTACAAACAGCTCCATTTCAGGGCTGAGGACACAGCCTGGACTGCCTTGTCACCGGGGACAGGACACACACAGCTGTTGATAACACCCGTGCCCACTGAGAAGCACCAGGACCTGGGTGTCCCTGCTCTCGGGCCTCCAGGTGAGAGGTCCCAGAACTAGGCAATTGGTGGGACTGGGCCCTGGAGGAATCTGGGTGAGGAGGGAGGGCTGTGCAGGGACCAGACTCCCCAGGAGGGCAGAGCAGGGACGTGGAGCAGTGAACAGGCTCTGGCCTCACTCTGTGCTTCTGGTCAGCGAATAAGGACACCTCCAGCAATGTAGGTCCGACAGAGACCCATATGGGCATAGCTGGAAAGTCCAGACGGTGACGATGGCTCAGACCCAAGGTATAAACAAAGTGACTGTGAATGGAGGGGGGGGGGAGAGAGGGGGGGGGAGAGCCCACAAACTATGAACAGGAACTAGCTAATCCCGTTATGTTCTTCTGATCAACCTGGCTCCATTTCAGAGTCTCACGCATCCCTACAGGAATTCAGGATGCTATTTTTACAGTTGCCAGGTACCATGGTCCCGCTGTTAGAACTTTCTTCCAGCCCATGTGGTTCCAGTGGACTTCAGGGTCTGGCAGGTGCACTGGAACCTTAGGGATCCCAGACTGCTGCTTCCTTCAAAGCCCTCTCCAGAGTGTCACCCCCAAAGTCCTGGGACCCTCACTCCCATCCTAACCTGTTCAGATGCCCAAGTTTTCAATATGCTGAAGTTTCCCAAAAGCAGCATATTAGACTTCTTAAAGATTGTGAGTAGAAGATTAGCCGATTGGGGAGGCAGAGGTGGGCGGATTGTCCAGGAGTCCGCGGCCAGCTTGGGTTATGTAGTGAGTTTCAGCCTAGACAGAGCTACAGAGGGAAACCCTGTCTCAAAAAAACAAAACAAGACAAATAAAAACCTTGTTCTACTTTGCTTCCCCGCTGCAGTGATAACACTGGTCAGTAATAACTTGGGGAAGGA
>CABHPQ010167949.1:13827-29872 GCA_902168405.1 Peromyscus aztecus | reverse complement strand
AAGTATTAATTGTCAACTCCGTTAATTTCAGATGCGGTGTTAATAAAGGTAAATAGTAGTTTATGGATACAAATGCCTCTCTGGATTTTAAAATGACTTTCCAAGCCAGCTATAGATGCACACAGCTTGGTTCTTTGGAAGGATCTATTGACATACCACAGTTACAACATATTATATATCCTTAATATTACATCATGGAAGACCCATACCCTTTAAATGTATCAAGAAGTACAGGTATTTTGAAAGTATGAGAATTATAGGCCATGCATTGTACTAATGAAATTTCTAGTTTAGTGATGCTTAGATTAAAGAAAATATGGTTGAATAATCACTACCTAGGATTGGGGAAGTAAAACAGTATTTCCCTAAGGTGCAATAGCTAGCAATTAGTAATTCATAGCAAAGGATTATTTGCTTTATACCTTCTGGCAATTGTTTGCCTGAAAGAGCCCAATTTAGCTGATGACCTGGCAGGTATATGGCAGATTACACTGATAGGGCCTCCCAAAGGATCTTAGTACAGCTTCTGCATTCCTGCATCTCTCAAGTACTTTTGCTTACATATGAGCTAAAAATTTCTCCTGGACCTGGGTGGATGTCCATGTACAACTTAAGGACTGCAACATGTCCGTGCCCATTGAGCTCCATAATTAACTCAAATCTTAAGAAAGGTAGGTTCTTTGCTTTCTTGGTTGATACTGACAAAGAAATTATTTTAGGTGCCTGAAAATTTTTGGGTGATAGAATATATCTAAGGTCAGAGACTCTGAGTCACTTCTCAATACCTAGAATGGGATAGAGGCAAGTGCTCAATAATGTCTGTTGACAGAGTGGAAAAAAAAACAACAGATAGACAAAGACTTGAAGTCAGTGACTTATGTGGAAAACAAAAATAATAATGAAGCTCCAAGGTATACATGGGAAAGGAAAAAGAAAGAGCTGGGAATGGAGTTGTGTGATGGTTTGAAAGAAAATGGCCCTCAAAGAGAGAGACACTATTAGGAGGCGTGGCTTTGTTGGAGTAGCTGTGAACTTGTTGGAGGAAATGTGTCACTGTGAAGGTGGGCTTTGAGTTCTCCTATGCTCAAGCTACACCCAGTGTCATAGTTGATTTCCCTGTTGTCTGTAAGATGTAAGACTCTCAGCTACTTCTCCAGCACATCTGCCTGCATACCGCCATGCTCCTCACCATGATGATAACGGACTGAACCTCTGAAACTGTAAGCCACCCCAATTAAATTAAATGTTTTCACTTGTAAGAGTTGCCGCGGTCATGGTGTCTCTTCACAGCAATAGAAACCCTGACTAAGACAGGTTGTATGCATTGCTCTATGTGTGCAAGGATGTGGTAGCTTTGGCTAGGCATGGTTATTTGTGACTGTAACCCAGTTTCCTGGGAGGGGAAGGCAGGAGGACTAGGAATTAGCCTTTGTGATACCAGTTGAGCTGTATGACATGCTGTCTTAAGAAACAAAACCAAACAAAAGATTGTATCAAACAGGGAAGAAAATTAAGAACCCGACTGATTCAGCACCTCCGTAGCATCCCTCCCGCCCCCCTCAGTTCTCTGCTTCCTGAACTTCAGTCATTTGCTTGGGTGTTCAGAGATCGCTGTGTTTAGATGGGTCTTATATACCACTTTTCCTTCAGTGAGTTATAAATTGACTCACCACTTTTAAATGTGAGGCATGTACACAATGCTGTCTACCAGAGAAGAGTCCAATTCTAGAGCCTCTCAGACTTCCGTGTGCAGCCAACGCACATGGGGCCAAGGCTGAAATGAAGATTGTGTTGCCACCAGTGTACGGAGAGGACATCCATTTATACATCCCTCACAAGCTGCCAAACAAGGCTGAGAGCCACACTTTGAATGTCACGGTGGCACATATGTATTCTGATACACACTTGAATACTTTACTGTGAATGCTTAAAATTCACCATTACGTCTTGTAAAGCATTCGTATACTTGCTCTGTGGCAAATCCAGTGACAGAAACGCTGAGAAGTGTGCTGAGACCGAACTGAAATAGCATGTTCTTTACTTCCAGCAAATAAATCCCCAAGAAGGAAGATTATGCAAGAGACCAAGGTTACTTGTATAATAGAATATTCTAGAACTCTCAGAAACACTACAAGGAACTTGTAGAAATCTGGAAGAGACCATAGAAAAACCTGTCTCCAAGTATGATAAACAGAGTGTGAGGACAGGTTTTTGCAGGGGACACGAGAGCACAGGAATCTCTTACTTGCCCCATGGTTGTGAAGCCTTGATCCCCACAACCAAGGCTGGCCAGAGGCCTTATAGTTGTTCTATATATCTGCCTGTGTAACCTTCCAGAGGTCTGCGTCAACCTTGAAGAAGGACAGCTTTCCAAAATCACTCTCTTCAGATGAGGGGACTTATTTTTCTAACTGCCTTGAATAATCACTTTCCTATCAGAGCATATCACATCTTTACTTAGAGTCACACAAAAGTGAGAAGCATCATTTCTTACCAAATAAATCCCAACTTCCTCCTCATTCTCCAGCGTTCCCCCATTGTCAGAAGGCAAGAAGGTAGATAGATGGGCAGAGGAAAGACTAAGAAGTTATGCGTCCATTTCTCAGAAGTACATAACACCACCTCAATGAGCTTCCTATTCACCTGCTATTTTGCCACAAAGTAGTCAATATTCACACCATCCCCTGTCTATACTCACACCACATACTGTATTATGATATGAAAGGACATTAAGGTCAAAGACGAAACTACTATTTCTGATTCACTAGCTTTAAATTAGGGATATTCAATTGGGTTCAATATTCTTAAAAGTTGAGGAGGGAGGCAAGAAGGAAGATTCAACTGAGGTTGTAGGAGTACTCCAAGCACCTCGGCTGAGGAAGGGCCCAAAGTCAAGATTTCAGGCAACTTATGAATCTGAAAATAGAAGAGCCTATAGGGCCTTGCTAACACCTCAGTTTTAACCCACACAAAGCCATGGCTAATTATGATTTATACAAGAATACATTAAAATAAATCTGTCTTGTTTCTAGGTTTGCAACAACATGTAACAGCAGTATTACAAGGGGAATATGTCCTCTCTGTAGAGCAGAGACCCCTCTGTTTTCCCTCTCTTCATTTTCAAAATGTCACTCTTTCTTGACTCCATCTCTTACTTCACATTCTCTTTCTTCAGCTCCTCTGTATTATCTCCAGGACTTGGTTTCCCTCAGTTACAAAGTTGGTTCCCCTTTCCTTAAAGATTTTGAGTTGAGGATCCCTCTCCTAGACCTAAGATGTAATGCAATGTTAAGTTGATATATTGAAAGGAATTATTGTGGTTGCATATGTTTAGCTGCCAAGTTATCCAAAATTACATAGACTGTTGTATCTCATGAATTATCAGCCTTTATTAAACTAATTATTACAGCAATGTCAACAGAGAACATACCTGTATACAGTATACAGCTGCACACAGTGTGGAATATTTCCTAAACTTATGTCCCACGGCACTTTACACAGTAGAACATCACAGTTTTGATCTTCCATATGTATGCAGTTAAACATGTTGTTCAATACACTCTTTTCAAGTGTTGCCGTTACTACAACCATCACTCTGTTACAGCAACTTCCAATGCTGTGGAAGAAACCCCCCGTGAAGTGCACATTACACACTGTCGTAAATGCTTTCAGACATATAATCTGATTTATTGAAATCTGTCTAGAGAAATCATGTTCCAAAGATGAAAAGTTGGAATTTGAAACCAGATTATCACATACCAAAGTCTGGGTGCGGAGCCCTACCTGCATTTAGTACTGGTGTCTAAGACGGGAAGTGTGGGGTTAAGCATATGATACCACTACTGATTCTGAAAACACTGTAATCTACCTGGGATGCGCTGAATGTTCTCCCCCTAGCGATGTTCAATCAGAGGGTGACGGACACAGGAGGAGGCTTACTAATGACACAAACACTGAAGGTAACCAACCAAGGGCAAGGGTCCCCCAAACTGGAGATTCTAAACAAGCGGCGGAATCCACTCGTGGGAAGATGACAGGGGCAAAGATGGTGAAGGATTTTGAGGGTCCTAGAAGCCCAGCTTCTGAGAAAAACTCATGGGAAAGAATAGTTTCGAGTCTTGTGGTAGAGGAAGGCTGGCACCAGACTGTGTGGAACATGTGGAATGTCCAAAAAAACCTAACAAAATAGACTTTGGTCTTAATCCTTTCACTCACGGGGTTCCTATACAACTTTCTCTCTGGAAAGTGGTAGAATTGGAGCTGGGGTTTCTTTTTTACTATTTCATTTTATTATTTTTTTAATACCCAAGTGTTGAAGAATATTAATCATTACCTAGTAATGACCGTAAGGCCTCTTGTACCCTGTCTTCCTCTACCTTGCCACTAGATGGCACTAGAACCAAAAATCAGGATCCCTAAAAGCTATACAGTTGTGTCCTTTTTATAGGACAACAGAGATACTTGATGTGAGACATACATAAATATATATTAAATATCTCTGTTATCTTGCCAGTTGCTGATCTCTTTGATTCCCCTGGGATATTTTCTCTTTTATTAACAATTGTCAGCTTACTAACTACAAGATACTGAGAAAGAACAGGAGAACTCTTGCAGACCAATCTGATGAGCAGACAGTACTGACCACCAGCTGGAAGGTGATACACTTGAATTTATTTGACCCTGATGACTTCAGTAAAAGGGGGGAAACTCTTCTAATTCACAAAACAGGGAGGCTTCTCAGGAGAGTGATTAAATTACCTCCTTGACACTTAACTCTGGTTAGAATGTGGAACGGGGTAAGAGCTTGAGCCAAATGATTACCTAATTCTTCAGGAAAGTAATGCGAGAGCCTCAGGCTTTGGCCCTCCATCCTTCCTAAAAACCCTTCTCACTTGGTGTTTCTACTACAGAAGACTTTTCTTTCTCTGCATACGTCCTAATTCACTTCTTTTTAACTACATTTTTCTTAACATTACTGTTCTTTCTTTTTAACAATAGGAAGAACACAAGTTCCCAATTTGTTGGAAATTTGTTTTCTAATAAATCTACAAAAAAAATCATTCCTCGTGAGACAAGTGTCCATCAATCAAGATTCCTGAGTTAAACATCTAAGGGAGAAGAAAGCTTCAAAAGGCAAATGGCATTCCCTCCAACTGCAGGTAAGAGGCCAATGAATGCCTTCATCCCACTAAATCCTCCAAACCGAAATCTGAGGAGGAACAGAGTCAGGCAGCATGTCACAAAAGGAGCATTGTTTAAACACAACTAGACCTTTGTTCGAGTACCACCACTTCAATTTCCCCAACAATAAAGAAATAAAAAGGAAAAGCCATGTGTACTCTCCTTAATTTTATTTATTTGGAATTTTTAATGTTTTCCTTTATTCAAACCTGCCGCTTCTCAAACAGGCAGCAGGAAATGGAGGTTAATAGAATGATAGACTTATAGATTCAGATAAATAATTAATGGCCTGAAGCAATTAGCTGGAAGATGTTTAATCATTAATTTGTCTGACTCATCAAAAGCAGTGGAGCCCATCCATAAAATATTGCACTAATTAGGAGTATATATATTTTGTCAAGATGGAAATTAATATATGATGAGAATCAGCACTTTAAAAAATTAAAATATGGGACAAGTCTATTCAAACCACTTTTCACTGACTAAGACTTTGGCCTCCTTTGTCTTACCTAATATGATGAAAGTTGCATAAATTCTATGAAGTCTCATTAACAAGAAGTAAAGTTGGGTAGGAAGGTGACGTCGTCAGCTAGTTGTATCTTTCTGTAGGGAAATCTTGGAGGAAAAAATGCAAAAACAAAAGTATGTCATTATTGTGAAGTATCCGGTGCACGATTTAGGTTCTTTGGGAGATTTAAGATAGAGAGAAAAGTCCTTTAACATAATGCTAACTTTTACAATGTATGACTGTGTACTTCAATGTGCTGTTTCCAATACAATTTTATTACAGCCCCTAAATTATGCTTTCACAGGGAAGGTCTGTCTTTAAACTTTTAGGTCGGATTGTTCCGATCTTTTCACACTGAATCAATCAGGTTTAAAGCTGGCAAGATCTTTGGCAGCCTTGCAAATCTTTCAAAAGATGTTATCCAATTACCCTTCACGGGCCGCAGGATTCTACACCGTGACCATTTCCTTCTCTGGGAGGAATTAAGTGCTCATGAGAGGTTAGAAACCAATGGAGTTGAAAAGCAAGGCTCGGTACCTTCCCCCCACCCTCACATGCTATAGCTGCATCTCCAACTTCTGGTATGTCACGAGGCTGCCGCAGGAATCCTGACCTAAGGAGTGGCCCTGGCGTCACCGAGGTCTTCGCTGTTTTAAATCAGTGAAAGGAAAAGTAATGAAGTAGAAAGACGACTATGAAATTTCAGCATGAAGATGTATCAAAATGGGATGCATTAGTGAGTGACGCCTGTTACTTTGTTATTTTCTCAAAACTCAAACCCAGAATGTTAGGTACAGTCCATAAATACACAGGAGACTGAAAAAGAAAATAAGAAAGATGAATGTACTTCTTCTGTCCGGGCTTTGATCTTCTAAATGACGATCCTATTTTTCCATTTAAAAAACACATATTAATCTCTGTTAGTTCTTCCTCCTCTTGGATGCCAGCATCGAATACGAATAAACAGCTAAGGAGACATTCAATTTAGAGAAAAGCCTATTTCATGCCATTTGGTTTCAAAGGGAAAAAAAATCATCTTGAGCAGAATCATTTTCAAGTAATTTTTCAAGGAAAAATGTGAACATGTGTACGGGTTCTTTCACAGAAGTTAGAAAGCTCTGCTGGCCTCTCTGATGTAAAATGTGAAGGGGAGGTTATGGGATTCCAGTTGCTCCTTTGACCTTATGGCCCCTTGAGTCAGTCACTCATTATGACCTTTGTCCTTTGGCAAATCATGACCCTTTCTCTGTTTCCCTTGATTTTTACTACCTACAACAAAAGGCTTTTCCCTCTGCTCAGACCGAAAGCAGAAGTCACGTAAATGTTCGGAGTGGTTTTTTTTTTTTGTTTTTTGTTTTTTTTTTTTTTTAACCAACACACAAGCCAAGAAAACCTTAAACGACAGAAAAGATAAAGCATGAAGGAAAACATTTTATCATTAAAGTTTCATCCCATAGATTGTATTGATTCTAGGGACCACAGTGCAAGCACTTGGCCACGTGTTCCAATGTCGAAAGTCTTTACTTTCTTTGATTTAAAGTGGCTTGTAGCAAGTGATGGGTAAGTTGGAAGTTTTTTAAGTTACACTTCCAAAACTTTACACTCCAGCCATTAAGAACAGCAGCAATCACCTCACAGCCTTGCACTCATCAACCCTCCATCACACCGGCATCTGGACTGCTTCGTCTCCAAGGAAATGCAGCGCCCCTTATCAGGAGTGGGAGTGAAAGGTGAATCTGTGTAAACACCACAAGTAGAGTAGAGGGCTGGGGCGGCTCCCTTCTAGATGAGGAAGCCAGACAATTCCAGCTGTAAACCTGAGGTGGAAGCCCAAAGTCCCTGAGAGAAGGAAATCAGTTTCTTACTTCTAAATCCTGAACCTCATTTAGTCTTTGTGATATTACCAACTGTTAAGAGTCTTCTTAATGCACACCACTGGCTGGTAACAAATGATGTAGATTTTTCAGTGTTTGCCTTCTTTTATTAAGTTGACTTCTAATTTCATATATGTAGAAAATGTATTTAGATCATGTTCACTCACACAGCCCCATTTTCCTGATATTCACATCCTCTTCTTCAAAAGACAAAACAAAACACAACACAAAGTTTGTCTTCTTGAAATCCAATTTGGGCCATTGTTCCCTGCTTTCGATCCTCAGATCCACAGGGAAAGGGAAGACATGAAAACTGACTCATGGCACAAGCAAGTTGACCAACAACAGGCAGATACACACACACACACACACACACACACACACACACACACACAACAGACACACACACAACAGACACACACACACACACCAAAAATAATAAATAAAATACAATAAAACTCTATTTCTTTAGAAAAACTCTAGACAAATAATTGGATATAAAGAAACAAATATTAAGTATTAAATGTCTAGGTTTGTAGGGGAGGGGAATAGGCAGAGGGAAAGAGTTGGGAGGGGAGGAGGGAAGGGAAGGGAAGGGAAGGGAAGGGAAGGGAAGGGAAGGGAAGGGGAAAGATCACAGAATAAAGAATTGCCAAAGTACCCAGTAGGCCCTGGAAGCTCATGCTTTTAATCTCAGAAATCAGGATGCTGAGGCAGGAGGATTGTGAATTTAGTGCAGCCCTAGCTACTGGACAAGACCTTTTCTCACAAAATGATACATGCATGCATACAGATGTACATACATACATACATACATACATACATACATACATACATACGTACATGCAAACGGTGTCTACCAGGGTTGTCAGCAGTCTAATAATGTACCTTCTCACCAGTGTGAGAATAACCAGAGTCTTGAATTGTCATACTCCAAAGCTTGTGTAGTTAAGAAATATTAAAGTTTTTCAGAGGCAATTTTATTTTTAGGTCTTTCTGCTGTCCTTGTAGAGTTCATCCATAACCTATGTCTTTTTATTCTAAAAATTTTCTTTCTCTGATTAAGTTTTTGACAACTTTAAAAATACAATGAATTTTTTTTTATCTTTTTCTGTTTTTTTTTTTTCAGTTTTTTTCCCAATGTTATCTTTTTGACCAAGGTTAACTATAAACTGACTATGTATCTGAGGCTGACCTTGAGCTCTGAGTCCTCCTCCTTCTACCTTTTGAGTACTGGAAGTATTGGTATATACCACCAACCCAGGAAGGAATGAAATTTCTTCCAGACGAAGCAACATTCTTGTGACTTTCCCACCTAACTTTATCCTGTTCAGCTATTGGCCAGTCAGCTTGTTTATTAAAACATCCATAGCGACATATATTCACACAGTGTACAGAAGGATCATTCCACAGCAAAGGTCTGCTGCATTGAATAGGCTGAAAACATTTCTAGTAAGATTACTTGAGAATGCCTGAGGCACCGTGCACACTCCTGTCTCCAGGGACTTCTTTCTTAATTTTCATATCGATCACTCATCACTGATTGGGGTCAGGGCCAGGTGGTTCCAAGTTCTTGGCTTTTTATTCAAGAACTTGAAGTAAAAATCCCACACAGATTTTCAAAAAGGACAAGGAAACTAATTGAAAGGAAAGAAAGGGTCAGAAAATCCTGTAAGAGAGCAGGAGTAGATATAACTCAAAGGCCCTGATTATTACTGAGGCTTCCTTTCATAGGATTCAGGGAAAGGAGTTTGATTGCTAAGGAGTGTATTGAGAGTGGGTCTTTTTTTTTTTTCTTGACTGATAGATTAAGTGAATTGTTCTACTATGCGTTATTCTTACTATAATGTACCTGATTTTAATCATCTATATGCCTATCTTAGTTGAGGTCTTATTGTTGTGAAGTGGCACCATGACCTAACAACTCTTATAAAGGAAAACATTTAATTGGGGCTGGCTTACAGTTCCAGAGGTTTAGTCCATTATCATCATATCAAGAAGCATGACAGCATGCAGGCAAGCATGGTGCTGGACAGGTAGCTAAACGTTTTACATCTTGGTCCACAGGCAGCAGCAGGAGACTGTATGCCATGTTGGGAGTAGACTGAGTGTATAAGACCTCACAGCCTGCCTCCACAGTAGCACACTTTCTCCAACAAGCCACACCTACTCCAACAAGGCCATATCTCCTAATAGTGCCACTCTCTATGGGCCAAGCATTCAAACACATGAATCTATGGGGGCCATTCCTATTCAAACCACCACAATGCCCAATTATGCATAGGCATAAGAGGCTAAATAGGAGACTGGAGAAATGACTCAGTGATACTTGCTGCTCTTCCAGAGAACCTGAGTTTGATTCCTGTCACCCAAGTTAGGCAATCACTTGCAACTCCAACTCCACTCTACGGGAGCTAATTATGGCGATATTTTATTTGTGCTCTAATAAATAAAGCTTCCCTGGAGATCAGAGGAAAAACCAAGCCATTATAAGTAAACAAAGAAGTCAGGCAATGGTAGCACACACCTTTAATCTTATCACTTGGCAGGCAGGGATCTGTCTGGATCTCTGTGAGTTCAAGGCCACACTGGGAACAGAGCCATGTGTGGTGGCACAGGCCTTAAATTCCAGCACTAGTTAACCATGGAGGTCTGGAGGTCTGTGCAGACAGACAGGAAGTGATGGAGCTTGGCAGGAAGAGGAAGTGATGTAACTAGACAAAGACAGCAAATCAGATGGCAGAACAGCAAGGCATATAGACGTGTGTAGACAGGAAGTAACTCACATTTGAAAGCTGCAGAGTTGGTGAGGTGAGGTTAGCTCATGGCTGTTCCTATTCCTCTGATCTCTCTTAGGCTTTAATTCCTATATATGGCTCTGTGTTTTTCATTTAATAAGACCGTTTAGAAATTTGTCTACAGCTAATGTCTGGCTTCTAAAGTCACCAGCCCACATGTGAATATACCCACACTGACACATACACATATACTGATAGTTTAAAAAAATTTTTTTAAGTATTCCAAATAAGGGATTCTCCCTAAAAGTTCACTTGAGGGCACAATTTTGACTTATTACACACACACTTAAAACCAGTTCAGGCCAGATCAGTATCTTTATTCTTCTCACCATACACAAAAATAGTATGAGCATATAATCTGTATGAGTTTGACTGTTGTAAGGTGTAGCATGAATCTTAAAGAGTCTTATTAATAAAAAACAAACCCAGTGCCAGTTATTGGGGTGAATACTGGAAGATCAGAGAAGCAGAGCAAGCCACAGCTTCCTCACCTCTCTAATTCCTCAGCTGATCCTGTTTCCTCAGACTGGATGCCTCTCAGCTGAACTGTGCTGCTCAAAAGCCTAAAAGCTTAACCTGCCTAGCTCTTGGTTTTCACACCGTATATACCTTTCTGCTTCCTGCCATCACGTCCTGGGATTAAAGGCATGAATCACCATGCCTGGCTGTTTCCAGTGTGGCCTTGAACTCACAGAGATCCAGATGGATCTCTGCCTCTGGAATGCTAGGATTAAAGGTGTGTGCACCACCATTTTCTGGCCTCTATGTCTAGGGGCTGTTCTGTTCTCTGACCCCAGGTAAGCTTATTAGGGTGCACAATATTTTGGGAAACACAATATCACCACAGTAAGGGGGGGGTGAAATTCATTCTCTTGTTTGGAGAGGGGTGTACATGATGCAGGTGGGAAGGTCTTGTGTTGTTAGTGTGTTGATAGGTGCGTGTGTTTTGCCTAGTGTGTGAAGGTAGAGCTCGCCATCTGCCAACTGCATTATTTGAAGAGTAGTATATACACGACCCAGACTAGGTGGAGGTCGAGTTTCCTGAACTCTTCCATATGCTTGGCTGCCTCATCGCCTTCCAGTGATAAGCAAAATCCTTTCACCTTGGATCAGCTCAGACAGTGTTTCATGAGCTTTCCAGGGGAGTACCTACCACATCCTGGGCAGTGAGGCTTCAGCAATACTTAGCGGTGAGGAAATGTGAGAGGGTGTGTTTTGCTTTCTTACTGGAAAAAATTTCAGGTATGAAGGTTGAATTGGTAGAGAATAATTTGGTTCCTTCACCCTACAGAAATGAGGAAATTTAAACTGTGAACATTATCGGTGCTCTGTTCTCTTGTATGAAGCCATTTGAATGATGTTCTTGACTTCCTTCATCCTCCTGAGGGACAGAGGTTTCATAGGCATATTTTTAATGCCTATGAAAAATAACAAATTTTAATTAACGCTCTATAAAGCTAATATTAACAAAATATTTCTTTTTTCTCTGCTTTTTAAATTTTATTTTTTTCTTTGACAATTTCATAAATGTGTGTAACGTATTTGAACATTTTCACTCATTTCTTTTTACTAGCCCCACTTTCTACCACACATCCTCTTCTTCTGAACAATTCACCTCCGCCCTGACCCCTTCTCTCTCTGACTCATACACCCTGGGTGAGGCTCGGGGCTCCCAGGCCCCCTGCCATGCATGACTGTAATGGAGACAATCTCACATCCATAAGCACAGCTTCAGTGGGCAGAGAAGTGCAAGCTCAGCATAATGTCCAGAGTTACAGCGTTCTCGGCTCTAAACGAAACATCTGTAACGACAGCGGTCCTCTTAGTTCTCAGTAGAGATCCACCCAGGTACAGAGTTTGCTTTCTGTTGCTGTGATAACCAAGGCAGAAACCTGGCGATAGAGACTGAAGTAGAGCCCCGGAAGGGAGGCTGCTGACTGGCTTGCTTCACCTCCTTGGCCAGCCACTCTTCTTTACAGACCAGGCCCCTTGCAGAGGGATGACACCACCCGTGGTGAGTTGGGTTCTCCTACATCAGTTAAGAAAATAACTCCATAAGCATGCCTACATGCCCATCTGATGGATACAATTCCTCAGCTGAGGTTTCATCTCCCCAGGTGACCCTAATTTGGGTCGTGTTAGCAAAAACTCACCAGCACATCTGTTTTTTTTTTTTCTAAACTACGATGGTGTTGAACAACAAATCCTCCCTCTCATCACCTTCATCTCCTAATCTTTACCCTCACCCTCTGTACAGGCTGGTTTTTATGTCAACCTGATACAAGGTAGAGTCATCAGAGAGGAGGGAACCTCAATTGAGAAAATGTTTCCATAAGATCAGGCCACAAGCAAGCCCGTAGGGCATTTTCTTAATTAGTGATCAATGGGGGAGGGCCAAGCCCATTGTGGGTGGTGCCATCCCTGGGCTGGTGGTCCTGGGTTCTTTAAGAAAGCAGGCTGAGCAAGCCATGGAGAGCAAGCCAGTAAGCAGCACCCCTCCATGGCCTCTGCATCAGCTCCTGCCTCCCAGTTCCTGCTCTGTTTGAGTTCCTGTCCTGACTTCCTTTAATGATGAACTGTGATATGGAAGTGTAAGCCTAATAAACTCTTTCCTCTCCAAGCTGCTTTGGTCATGGTGTTTCATCACAGTAATAATAACCCTAAGACACCATCCATGCCTAGCCCTGCTTAAAATAGCTTAGTGTCAATCCACTCACAGCAAGCAGTTTTTCAACTATTTCTTTGGGTGGTAGATGAGTCACTCTCTTTTTTCTCATTTGCAGAGGCTTAGCCTCTCTAATCCTCTAGATTCCATGAACATCAAACATCATTGTCAGGTGATAACAATCAAATGCCTGGAGACATTGCTAATGCCTCCCAATGGAGAATCATTAAGATGGAGATCAAATCCTCATGAAGGAATTAATGTGTTTACCTACCTGCTAAAATGTGTATTAGAGTTCTTGAGAGATAGAGACCACAGGAAGTGCATGTACAGAGAGGGGAAGAAATCTACTATGAAGTGTGGGACTAGAACAGCTTAGTGGCTGAAACCACCGCCATGCAAGCATAACGACCCGAATTAGTGCTCTGACAACTACGTACAGGTGGAAGAAAAGAAATGCCATCACAAATTGTCTCGGACCTCTGCCAGTGTGCTGTGTGGCATGTACGCCCCCCAAAGTTTTTTTTTTTTTTTCCTAACGTAAGTGTCTCATGTAATTTATATGGAAGCTGAATAATTCAAATCTGCAGTCTAGGGAGCTAAGCTGGAGGCCCCGGAGAGCAGAGGTGAAACAGCTAGGGAAGAAGTCTATCTCAGTGAAGTCTCGCCAGGATCCCTACATCGGCCATGAAGACCTTTAGCAAAGACCTTCAGACTCAAGCTATCATGTGCTTTCTCTCTTCCCAGGTCTTTGCATACCATGTTCACTTGTCCTGGTGACAATGAGCTCCTTTTGATTCAGCACTTTCTCTAGGAACTTTTCCTGACCTGAGTAGGTAACGTCTCTCAATTAGCTGCTTTCATTGAATCCCGCATTAGGAACCTTGCAGCCGGAAGATCCAGCCACAACCTCTCCAGTGAAGTCTAAACTTGGCATTGGGGAGCACACCCTCTTCAGGTAAGTTTTCACTGTGAACTGTCATTCAGTGTCCTTTTATATACCATTACAGATGCTTCCTTAGTGACAGTTAGTAACTCCTTAAATACTTTGCTTTTAACCATTAATATGGATTCTTATGGCTTCTCTTTCTTGCCTGGACTTTGTTAGGTACTGTGGAGGGTAGTGGGTACATGTTCCATCTATGACCTCAGGATTCTTTTTTTGAAAAGAAAATAGGGAAATAGATAGGATAAGATATTAAGGTAGATTATTGTATCTACTGGTAAACTAATTTAGCAAACTATCAGTCTTAGATAATTTGCACTGGTATGGATTCTTGTATATTGATACAAATATAAACGATTTTTCTACTCCTATTTAAGATAATTTGTATATTGATACAAATTCAAAAGTATAATTTTCATATTGTATATGTTCCTACTCCTATTTGAAATATTTTGTGTATTGATACAAATGTAAAATTGATACAAATGTATCAAAATTATGTTGATACAAATGTAAAATTATATTTGCCATACTATATGTATGTTCTTCCTCTGTTTAGGATATTTTAAATATTGATATTAAGGATATTGTTGTCACATTGTACTATACATTTTTACCTCTGATTAAGGTATTTTGTATATTGTCACAGTTTTGAGATCATTGTCCTTATACCACACATCTGTTTACAGATTGTTTACCTTGATATGTGAAGCCTCAGTCCTTAGGTTATTTAGGTGGATAAGACTTTCAGATTAATAGTCACCCATGCTTGTCATAGCTACAGTTTTGTTAGTTAGGTTTTCCAGATTTACAGAAACATATGGCAGATGGATAGATAATCTTCAAACACTTCACAGACCTAGAGAATATGGCATTTAAATGTTTTGATAACTTAGAATTCTGTGGATGAGAGACACGATTGCTCCTGGCAGCACTGATCTGATCCTGAGAGAATATTGATCTTCTAAGACACTCCGTAGGGAAGTCTGTCTTCTTGGCAAAAAAAAAAAAAAAAAGCTTGCTGGGCAAAGAACTGCCCTTGCCTCTGCTGCCGACAGTATGAAGGCTGTCGTTTCCAGATGAACAGGATGTAAAAAAAAAAAAAAGTGACTGCTGAAACTTGCCAAGACACAGTAAGGCAGTCTTTCAAAGTTCTTGCTTCTAAAAATGGTCTGTCAGATATTCTAGGCCTGTAGCCAAAAATGGATGCCCCAACAGTGCTGATAACACTAGGTGACTGTCCAGGCTGCCAGCTGTCTCTGTCAATTCTTGCAATTTTCAGAACTTGCTTGCTTACACTTCCTGTGTTCACAGATAATATTATTTTCCTTCTCAGGTCTTTGATGGGGTTGAAGACCAGATAATTACAGTTATAATCCTCTCATATCTTAGCTAAGAACATTTTAGGTACAAAATTAAATTCTTCAGGATAGGACAGCTATTGGAGTAATCTCTGTAACTTGCCATTTGCCTATGGTCTAGATATTTATGAACACTTAGTATGTGTTTCTTGTTTGATGTTGTTCTTGTTGGTTGTATTTCTATTTTGTTTATGTTATTATCTTCCCCCACTCCTGGATAATACTTGAAAATTGTTCCAATTGTATATAATTTTGTATTAGATTAGAACTTTCTTATTTAGACAAAAAGGGGAGATGGAGTGATACCTGTTCCACCTTTGACCTTGAAGTACCAGCCCCTAGGGCGTGATCTCAGGGCTAGCTTAAGCTGAGGGGCATGTAGGCCTGGCCCCTCTCTCCCTTGTGGGCTTGGATGGTGCAGGACTGACTCAGGCAGCAGGAGCAGCATGGGACAGAACATCAGCCTTCCAGGACCCTGCGACGATTTTGCCTACTCTGTTTAGTGAGTTGTTTTCTCCAATTTATGTTCGAATAAACTCCCTCTACCCCTCAAGTAGACTCCCTTGGGTTTCTCACTATAGTGAAGTCACAAGAAGTTTGAGTACACACACACCAAACACCCCCACATCATCTTCTTTCAAAAGAAGCTGGGAGTTGGTTTTTGGTGTGTGTGTGTGTGTGTGTGTGTGTGTGTGTGTGTGTGTGTGTGTGT
>CABHPQ010167949.1:0-13817 GCA_902168405.1 Peromyscus aztecus | reverse complement strand
TGTGTGTGTGTGTGTGTGTGTGTGTGTGTGTGTGTGTGTGTGTGTGTTTCTTTGTTTGTTTGTTTGTTTGTTTGTTTGTTTAGCAAACAGAACTTTCAAAACACCTACTGAAATGATCAAAAGCCAAAAGCCAGAACAGAGAAGATTACCGCTGGAAGTAGCCCAAGGGATCACTCAGGCTCTCGGATCCCAGTGGAAGCCCACGGGCCACAAGAGGGTTAGGTATCTTCCGTTACTGGATGGCAGAGTGTGTATGAGCCCCTGGGGGCATTCTAGGAGGCAGTGCCTCCGTGAAATGCATGCCACTCCGGTGAAGAGCCTCTCCAGGAGTCTGCCCTCCAGATGATTCATGAGCTCTTTTATGAAGACCCACAGGAGGAAGAAATGTTACTCAGTCTAAGTATCGAGGATAGCAACGCTTCCTTGGGACTATTGTGCTTTGGTTCGTGGACATTGTGGAAGATGTAATCACTGGCTTCCCACTGAGGGCAATGGGCAGGGACCTCGGCGCTCTGGAAAGTGGGCAAGTGGGTCTTGAGACAGTCACAGCTTTGGCATGCCTCCCCTTCTGGCTCAGTTCTCCCTGATTTTCCCCTCTGCTTTGATTGTCTCAAATATTCTTTGAATCCTATTGTGCATTAGACACTTCTAAATGTAAGTATAATACACAAGTAAAAATGTAAATAGTAACATGGCTTTAAGCAAAATATCAAGGTTTAAATATTCAATTCCAATTTCGTTAAGTTTGGAGTTCTTCCTTTTGTATTTGCTTTCACTGGCACAATCCGTTAAGGGGCTGGAAATGTGTCTTCATGATACAATGCAAGGGAGACCTTGGGTTCTGCCTTTAGTGAATCACACACAGTGTAAATACTCACACTCAAAACTGAGTGCTTCTTGGAAGTCAAAGAGAACAATGTTCAGGGCTCATGTCTTCCCTACCACTTGCATATGTAATTACACAGTTAATCCCTTTAATAATTTTCCACTTTTATTTCTCAGGAGTAAACAGTGCTACTCTGAGCTTTATCAACTTTTAAATGGTTTTCCAGTATAAAGATATCAAATTTAGTAAAGTTTGATAATAAATCTGGTCTAGACCCAGAAAGAACAGGTGTCTATTGTTTTTCTTATTTCTGTGTTAAATTATGTCAAAAATTGTTTTAGGTTAATTTGAATTTATATTATTTATCTGTTTATATTAGGCACATGTATACACACTTGTGTGTGGGGTAAAAGGATATGGGGGTCATGGTGCAGGCATGTGGAGCTCAGAGGACAGCTTGAAGTTTGCTTTCTTTTAAGGACACCCACCTCACAATATTCCACAAAACACAGAAAACAATCAGCACCATCTCCTTTACTCTGGGGCTCATTATCTCTTGGTTGCTGAGTAAGCGGGATTCAAATTTATGTCCCTCACTTTAGCTGCACCTGGATTCCCTCATGTTCCTGCACGCCCACAGCCAGACATCGATGATCATCATTTCTTCATTTATCATGGGCACTGACTCATTCCATGCTGGGGCAAACTAAATATTTGCGGAATAAATCTTCCAAGCTGCTACCAAAAATGGGAGGTGTTGGAAACAAAGAAGCCATCACAGAAAACAGAGTAACCGCAGCTGTGGAAATTGAGAAACTGTGATAGCTCTGCCTCTCTCTTTCTGCAAGCAAAGGAAGACTCCGTTTCTCTGTACCAAAGCTGAAAGGCAAAGCACTTCTGGCATCTTCTGGTTTCAAAGAAGCAATTTGAAGCTGTGTTTTTGTTCTCTTCTGTCTTCTTTTACTTCAGGGGAAAAAACAAAACAAAACAACAACAAAAAAAAACAGATGTAACACTCAATGCATCATTAAGTAGTCACTCTTTTCCTTGAGTACCTGCTGGAGGTTTGCCTGTATTCTTACAAATACCTGCTAACCTTGCCTCTGATCCTAGAAAGCATGGGATGGAAGTCAAGGAAATGGGCCTACCCCCCAAGCCAGTGGGTGGAGACCCTGGAAATGAACAACAGAGACAGGTGGGGAAGAAGCCTAAATGAAACTCCAAGGAGCTGAATGCTTCTTACGACTAGACTGTTAAAAACACACTCTTCCTTTGGCCCCTGATTTAACCCCAGAAATGGATCATGGACAAGCAGGCCACAGTGCTTTTCTACATCAAATTTTCCATTTATTTCAGAAAATGTAAGGTCAACTTTCTATCTGACTCCATTAGCTACTGAGTTATTCCCTTCATGCTTTCAAACATATTCTGGTGCTGATTTCTATTACCGAGGTCTTTGATCTTCAACAGGAAAGTCCACGTTTCCGTTAGGACTCTTGGGAATGTCTACACAGCAGAAGCAATGAAGGATGAGGCTGTAGCTTTGGACGTACTGAGTTTTCCTCACCAGTGTTGCTAACAGAAGTAAAAATAAAGGAATTATGAAAGACATATTTAAAGTACCATATTGGATTTGTTGGTATTTCTTAAAACAAGCTACTAGATTGTCAAGTAAATAATTGTGTTGAAAGTGTGTTGTGAAGAGTCTGTGCCTACCCTTGGGCATGTGCGATGCTTCATTTTTATGTTAACTTGCCACAGGTTAAAATCTCCTAATTAGAGAGCTGTGACTGAGGGTTGCCTCGAGTTGTCTCCACTGATATAGGAAGACCCAGGAGGGTGGGTAGGATCTTCCCGCAGTGGCCTAGATGGGAAAAGGTGTAGCAGGAGGATCATTTGCCCTGGGCTCTCGTGATCGACTCAGCCCTCCCTCCTGCTCTTGCTACAGCTTCCACCACTGACATCAGAACCAGCACTCGGAATTTTCCATCCTCAGGCCCGCTCTACAGGAAGTCTTTCAGCACCAGATTGGGACTGCTGAGGCATCCACCCTCACGGGCACAACTACCAGGTTCTCAGGCTCTCTGTGAGACAGCCATTGTGACACTGCTCCTACTGCTGAGGTACCCATCCTCAAAGACGGAACAACCAGATTCCAGATCCTCTGCCTCTCAGGTAGGAGGCTACTGCTGTCACTATTCATAAACTATGTATGTGTAGTTCATATATAGTTTGTATGGAACTATATCTATAGTTTGTTATGTATAGTTATGATATCAATATAAATGTAAATAAATATGTATCTCCTATCAGTTCTCTTCCTCTAGAGAACACTGATTAATTCTGTATGCCCTTCCTCCACTCTTCTTTGAGAAGCCCACACATCCATACTTTCTGATGTGCTCCGCCTTTCCTTCAGCACACCTCCATTTCTCTTAGCCCTCATGCCTAAACCTACATTAAAATACTTTTACTGACCCTCAACTTAGCTTCATTTGTTTAAAGTGACTTGTTTTTGAAAGGATAAATAGGAAAACATGGTTTCCGTTTCCAGTTTCATCAATCATGAAAATTTCTGATGAGCGCTTTGAAGCTATTCTAACAAGACCCAGTCTTTTGCCTGAAAGTGGTAGAGCTTCGACAAAGGAAAATGCATAGTTAAGTGAGACTTATCTGGCTCTGCGATGGAAGGACAGGGTGGTAAGGAGCAGTTTCAAAGCAAACACTCCAGGTAATGAGCGAAGATAGGATCCCTGAGTACACTGTGAGAATGCTATAACGTTGGTTGTCATAATACTGGTGTCTGCGCTTGTCCGGTGAGGTAAGCCTACTTCTCCAAGATAGGATCAGACCCCTCTCACCACCAGAGAGCCTACGGTAGGCAGTAGAAGCAGGAGCTGAGTTTCATCTCGACATCCATAGGAGTTCCTTCCTCAAAGTCTGTTTTCAAGACATCGGAAGTGAGTATAGGAAAAGAAGTATGACTCGCGTTGCATTTAGAAATACAAATATGACAATTTCCATGGCTACTTTTGATTTGCAGAATGTCAGTGGGAACAAGGCTACATAGAAAAAGCCAGGGCCTTAAGTGTACCTACTTATTTTTGGGGTCAAGGTAGAGATGATATCTGGTGCAGTTAAAAATAAATAATTCTGTTGCCATGGTTTCCTTCTTTATAAAGTCTTTTTAGCATGGATTGCTGTTGTTGTGTTTAATTTTAGATTCATGCAGATTTTCGACAAATAAGAATTCCTGTACATCTGAAAAGTGGTTTTTTAAAAGCTGTGGGTAACGGGTTTTGGCAGTCTAGTTTAAACATTTCTATGCAAAGTATCCAGGTTCTGACTTTTTAATAACTACCAAAGGCGAATGAATAAAGAAAATGGGAACAGAGAGAACACTTATGACTATGTTCGGCTTCTGATTATAACAAGGTTTCGCTGGTCACAGCATTTAAGGGCATACCAAGCACTGAGGGCTGGCACCCAGAACCCCGAGAAGGTAAGTGTCCCTCTCACACGGTGACTGTCTCAACAGCATACCCCCAAGGAATTGAGGTACCAAACATTAACTAGATAAATAAGAATTTACTATTACCAAAATCTAATTGTGCTCACCAAACTTGTAGTACTCAAGTATAACTTCCTTTTCTTGAAGAGGACATTGAAGGACTAGGAATTTGCATAAACTCTAACATAGCTACATTTCACTGTTGGAAAATTTTACTAGTAGATATTGCATGCTTGAAGATCATGCATGCAAAGGAAGAGTTGACTTTTTCCAAATGAATTCTTGTTTGTTTAGTTATTATATGATTGCTTAAATCATAAACTTCCCTACCACAATGAAGATGAGAGTTGGATTTTTAAAAAGAAAGAAAATAATCAAATGGTCCTTGTAGAGATGTGTTAGGACACAATTTGCTAAGTAAACAGTGGGCACTGACATGTTAGGAAATGCTTCTTCCCCAACATCTATCAGTAAGTCCATAGTATTTAAAGTTCTAAGGATTTTGAGGTTAATCTTGAGAATGTATGAGAATGAACTTAGAAGGTGGAATGCTTTCCTGCGAGATACAAAATAATGTAGTTTGTAACCAAAAGAAAATACGCTAACCATATTGTGTGTGTCATGTACTCTCTGTTAATCTGATTTATTATGAGTTAATCAATTATTTGTTAGTTGTACATTAAGTCTTGTAGTGACATATTTTTGTTATTTTTTAGTTAACATGAAAAATAACGGGTTTCACTGTGGCATTTTTGTGTGTATATAGCAGTGTGGCTCCTAGATGGCACTCTGCTGTTCCCTGGCCATTTGCCGCACACCCCCCTCTCTGCTCCCTGCTTTCTAACCCCATCACAGAGTCCACTGCTTTCTCTTCCTTCCCTCTTCAGTCCTCTTCCTCACCTCTCAGTCTCCTGCTTTTAGGTCACACACACACACACACACACACACACACACACACACACACACACACCAATGAAAGTCTATGCTATCCATGTGAGAGAGAACATGAAGTTTTGAAAGATCACGTTTAATTCTCAATACCACACAATATTCTCTGAAAACTCACAAAATAAGAAGTGGTTCATGCGGCCTTTTAATTTGACTAAATCTGAAACAGAAGTTGAAGGTATTTCTCTGATGATCCAAAGTTCACATTTATATGCAGTTTATGCACACACACACACTCACAACACAAACATACACACATACTCTGAGAAAAGATAGAGAATAAGATTAATATACTGATTTCAACTGATAGCCCAGACACTGGCTAAATTGATGAAGAACTGATAATTGCTCATCAGCCTGCACTTCTGTTCTTGGTGGGGAAGGAGACTGGCTTATGTTTTGTAGTATTTATATAATGTTGTTGCTAAAAATCCTTCCCAAGGACATAAGCAACAGCTGTCCTTTCTTCTAAGGCCCCAACGAGAAACTAAGTCAGGATTCTCCACCAAGGTTCACTTTAGGAAACCAATGGATTCATTGGGGTTCTTTACATAGCATAAGAGAGGGGTGACTTACAGGGTTTTGAGTGCTCCTTCCCCAAGAGCCTACACTTGAAAAGCCTTTACCAAAGAGAAATGAGAGATTCTGGTAGCTGCAGAGATGGATCTCCTTCCTCCTGTTCTTCCAAGGCTTCTATCCTCTAGTTCCTTCTCATGCAGCCGAGGCAGAGCTGCAAACAACAGGCAGTAGAGAGCCCCTGTGTACTCAGTTAAAGGCACTAAGACCCTCTCCATTTCTCCACAGATGTTGAGGGGCACTAAACAGTCAACAAACCCAGCTAGGACAATCCTTTAGTGGGCTGGGGTCAAGTGAACTCACCGGATGGTGGCGGTCACTTGGCTCATAGGCAAGTCACACACAAGGAATCTAATACTCAGAGAAGAACTGTGAAAATTCAGGGGTTTTGAAATGTTCTCCGGATACGGGGCTGTTCCTGAGGGGCGTTAGCTAGAGGAATGCCAGTCGGTAGGGAAGAGTATACTTTGTGGTTTGCTCTAACCAATCCCAGTTCTTCAGAGGTAAAGGCAGGGTAGTCAGAAGTTCAAGGCCAGCCTCCACCACATGACAAGTTCCAAGTTATCTTCTGCTAAATAAAACCTTGTCTCAAAACACACACACACACACACACACACACACACACACACACACACACACACACAAACAAAAACCCCATTCAACTCAAGAGAGGAAGAAGGAGGAGGAAAAGAGGGAGGAACTGGAGGGGGGTCAGCTTCTTGCTTCTTTTGACAGCAGTCTGACTCTGTCCTGAAGTTGACTACTACCTGGACCTCTGCACTGAGTGACAACCCCAGGGAATTTATCAGTAACAAGCTCTGTGTAATGTTTAGAAACACGAGGTAACACTAGCATAAACCAGTCTTCCAACCAAGTACAACTACAAAAGTTTGACAGTCTTGTTGATGAGTCTGCTTGGCAGTTTGGAAATGCTAGGGCAGAAGCCCATGTTTGTCGGGACCACGATCCCAAAAGGCAGGAAACTTCTGAAATGAACCTCCTGTTCTATGCCCTTGTGTTCACTGTACCACAGGCCCTCAGAACACGGAAAGGTGGACTAAGAGATCAGAAGAAGGCAAAGAGGCTGAGCAGAGATCTTGACAGTCTCACAAAACAGAGAGATGAAAATCTGTATTCCAGGAGCCACAACCTTGGAGAGGAGGTGAGCATAGGGACAGCCGTGTGGCTGTGACCAGATCTAGGAGACTAAAGCTGATAGAAAGAGGTGCAGGTAGGACACAGACTGTGGAGTTAGAAGGTACAGAGTCTCCAGTCACTCAAGGAAATGCTTAGCAAGGTATGGAAAGTATTTCATTACAAACCAATCCGTTCAAGGAGGGAATCAAATAAAATCTCTAGAACTCAAAAGTATAAGAAATAGAAGTAAAGAAAACAACAGCTATGCACGTGACTGGTCTGAACAGAAGTGAGGAAAGGGTGATACACAGGGAAACAGGAGAGTAGACAAAACACCCACCTTACCACACGGGGAGGACAAACTAGGAAAGCAGAAGAGAGAGTGTGGCACAAGGTGCCAAGGTGGCATGTGGCATGCAGGGCTATAATCCGGGATAAGAGGAAAGAGCAGGAGACTAAGGACCAGTACATGAAGAGTGAATAATCCAGAAGCCTTGGAAATACACGAAAGATGACAATCAACAGCCAAGAGTAACGTGACCCCAAAGCTGAACAAATGACAGAGAAAACCACCCCTGGATCAGCTGTTAAGATCTGCCAGCAACAAAAGGACACAGGTAAACCTCCAAACAGCCAAAGGAGAACCATAGCTTTATTTATCCAAGGATCAAATCAGTCTCTGTTGCACGTTTCTCAGTAAAAATAAATAGAGCCGGGGTGCAGCTCAGTGGCGGCACACTCGCTGGGCAGTCTGAGGCTCTGGGTTCCGGGCCAGTGCTGTAAACAAACAAACACACAGAAACAATGAAACGCCATTCAAGTTTAAACAACAGCAACAAAAATAGTCAGCCTGGGAACCTATGCTAAGTGACCACAGTCTTCCAAAATGTGGATAAAAGCCTTTTGACACAAACTAACACCATAAGACAATGCTACTACCAAACACAGAATACTTTTTTCAAGTAAAAAGAAAATGATAATAGAAACAAGACATGCCAGAAAGAACTTTTTAAAGATGAATTCTTAAATATGTTGGCAAATCAAAATAAATATCAAATAAAAATTGTTCACCTGACTTGGTAAACTGTTTACGTAATTTAAATGAATATATGTGTGTTGCGAGATAATTGATTACTTTATGTAAAGACATGTCACTCTGATTGGTTTAATAAAAAGCTGAATGGCCAATAGCTAGGCAGGATTTCCAGGCACAGAGGATGCTGGGAAGAAGAAGGGCGGGGGATACCAAGAGACTGAGAATAAGCAAGACATGCAGGAGGAGAGGTAATAGCCACAAGCCATATGGCAACACCTGGATTAATAGAAATGGGTTAGTATAAGTTAGAAGAGCTAGTTAGACACAAGACAGCTATTGGCTGAGCTTTCATAATTAAATTCTTATTTAATAATGTCTCCCTATCATGATTTGGGAGCTGGCAGGTGGGACAGATGAAGACTCCCTAAATACATGTAGCACAGGCAGGGAAGAAGAATCTACCAATGTGAGAGTGGGGGGTGTAGGCATTGGAGTGAGGAGACTTGGAAAGGGCTGGAGAGAGAAAAGGGAAGGGGGAAATAACATAATCATATTTCCTTTAAAATGTAAAAATTTAAAATTTTAAACTTAATTAAAAATTGAATTCTTAAATAGGTAGTTAAATCTAAATAAACTCTGACTGAAAGTTATCATAGTTTCACCTTATATGTAAAATATTTACATAATTAGAACATGGGGCAACAACAGCACAAAAGGCAGAAAGACAGTCACAGCTTGGGGGGTGGGTGAGGACAGAGCCGAGAAGTGATGGACAGAGGAGTTATATACTAGGGGATGTGGATAGTGCTGAGAAATGATAAACAGAGGATTTATATACTAGGTACTTTTAACTCAGTAATGCATATTGTCATTTCTGATAGTATTAATTTGTAATTTAAAAATCATAGGAAGGAAAATGGAAAGAAAAATAAATCTTATCTGTCATAAGGCTTCTTCTTCCCAGCATCCTCTGTGCCTGGAAATCCTGCCTAGCTATTGGCCACTCATCTTTTCATTAAACCAATCAGAGTGACATATCTTTACACAGTGTAATCAAATATCTCACAACACATATATATTCATTTAAATTATGTAAACAGTTTACTAAATCAGGTAAATAATTTTCATTTGATATGTATTTTGATTTACCAACATATTTATATGTGTTTCATATTTATGTATACATGTATATATTTCAATTATGGATATTTTGTACAATTGTATGATGTTCAGACAATGCAAAACAACATGGAAAATAATCAGAAGAGGTAAAAAACAGAATATGACAGTAGGTTTAATGTCCAATGCATTAGAGATTAACATAGGAATGGGATGGGAGAACAGTAAGTGACTGGGTTTCTTTGAGAATCAAATATACATCCTATGACCTAGACATTGCATTTGTCACAAGAGAAATATGGAAATTTTAAGGTGTAGCTACATGCATGTATGCATTTTTTCCTTGTTTGTTTACTTTTTCCGTGTAGCCTAGGCTGACCTTGAGCTCACTATATATAGGAAAATGCCTGACCCTCTGCCTCTGTCCCCCAGGAGCTAGGATCACAGGTGCTCACCAGCACTCCCAGCTTTACTATACAATGTTTAAAACACCATTTCATACACTTATGATATATCTCACTATGTGTATATTTCACTTTGATATAAATTGAAAGCAAACAAAGCCGTATACACCCAGATGAAAGGACTGCATCCATGTAGCACTCTGGCTAGAGGAGACACTAAAAGCGTTCCTACACTTGGGCTGTACCTGGGATATGAGATCTTGTTGTGTCTACCCTTTCCACCCACTTCTGCAGCTGTGCTGGGGTTGATAGACAGCCCCTCGGGCAGCACAGACAACATGGCAGTGATCCTCCTTATTGCTGTGAATTAGAATTTTGTAGCTATGGTTTTTACTGTATAGAATCTATGTGACGCAGTGAATACAACAGTTAGTAGATCTAACCAGGCAAAGCTAAGCTTTTAATTTTATACAATTTTAGAGGATGAGGAACTTGGTCTCTATTTCTTGTCCTGCAGTTGTAGTTGTGGGTGATGGTGTTAATAATTAACTGATGGCATGAAAATTTCGATGAGTTGATAGAGTCATAGCCTAGCATGCACAAAGCCCTTGGTAAAATCTCTAGCACCACATATAACCAGATATGGAACACATACCTATGATCCCAGTATATATATTTAATACAGTAGGGAGATTGTGGAGAATTGTATAGAGTTCAAAGGATGCCTCAGAAAATAAAGAGACATGTTCATGCACGAAGAGCACATGGCTAAGCACTTCACATAAAATATAGAGGGTTATTGCCAACAGTTCAAACTTCAGGGTGTCTGTCACAAGGGGAAGGAAACTGTCAATCCAGTGGACTTTGCAGAGATGTTTGCAGCACTATAGATGGGATTAGAAGGAAACGTACAGCGTCAGCACACACTTACCACACAACTCCACACCTGGACAAGGGCATTTATTGTAGAGAAACAGAAACGTGTATTCACACACAAAGCCCAGTCCACGAGTGTTTGGGAGGCACTGTCTATAGAGAACGGACAAAAATCCACAGAGAGCACCACGGCAAATGGAAACAATTTCCCATTGTAACTGCTCCTCAATATTTTCTTCTAGTATTTCCTGTAACATTTTTCTCCTAGAAGTTGTGGTTTTTTTTCCTGAAGTTTTCACCGCTCTTTCTTTCTTTTTTTTTTCAGTTGTCTATACAGGCTTCTTTCTGATTGCTTCTATAATATGTATTATTCTATTTGTTACTAAAGACAGAGCTACAGTTTTTGTTCGGCAAACAGGAACTAGCTAAATGGGATACATTGCTTGGTTTTTAATTAAAAGCATTTACTAAGCCCTCACAATGAACAAAGGACCATGGATATTCTGCCTGGAGATAAAATTAGCCATGGGAGGAAGAGGTTTTTCCCTGACATCAAAGCTATTTGTAATCTTGTCAAGAGACAGCAGTGTTTACCAAAAAGTACCAGTCTGCAGGAGCAAACTCTGGGAGAGGAAGCTTGCTCAGCATCCTTCTCCAGACACAAATGCCAAGCTAAAATATTGACCTCATCATGGGTGGCTTTAAAATGCCACCAGAGTTGTGCAAATGTTTAGGGGTGAGGGACAAATGAGAGAAGTGATACTTCTGAATCTCATCACAGGCACGGACTTCACACAGTCCTGAGATGGGTTTGAGTTTCTCAGGCAAATGGGGTTCAGGCATGCTCACGGTGTTCACACTGCTCACGCAGCGACGGAGACAGGTTTGCAATGGTCAGCCGTTTCCTTCTTGCTTTTTCTGTTTATACCAACTGAACTACACCTACCTTACAGCCTCAACCCCTGACCAAGTCTCCTATTTTTTTTTCTTTTTTCTGCTACATCAGAGCAATGGGAAAAAAGTACAATATGATTTTATTTTTGCTTACTGTTTTTAAGAAGGTAGAAGTGGTTATTTATTCCATCTATCACTTTTTGAAACATAGGCGACACAGGACATCAATGTGACAAGAAGCATAATTTTTACATTTAAATGACAATTTTTAATATAGAAATTAATATCCCACTGGGACCATTCTGTAGGAAATAAATATGCTATAGCCAATTTTACAGTACTTCCATCCTGAAAATGGAAACAGAACTGCATATCCTTCAAAATATTTTAGATTTTTGTTTGTTTCCTGAAGATGACGTTTGCTTGCATCTGATTGTCACAAGCAAGTATAAAAATAGAATAACATTTCAAAAGGTTAGACTGAGCAAGTCATCTCACCATGTAAGTACTAGGGGTCCCACCATGGTGCCCTTATTCATAGTGTTTGCTTGATGACTTCTTAAAGGTCTAGTTATTTTAATGTAAATGGAATAATCTGACTTACAATCAGCACAAGTTTCTCAAGTTTGCCAAAATTGATTGCCTTAAATAAGTAATGCAAATTAATGTGTTCAAACACTTTGAATTGTATATGTCTTCCAAATTGATTGGCTTTAATACCAATATTAATAGAAATCTAATCTAAACAGTACCTATTATTCTGAATAGACTTAGTAAAAGATGGTGTATATTTTTTATCACCTTATCGCCAAGTAGTAAACCACTCCTCTGCATTCTAAAACCTTCTTTATGTTGAAAATGTTTGCATGTTTCCCAGATCATTTCATCCTAAGTCAGTAGCGCTAGAAATCCATCTTGCAGATGAAGAACTGAGACAAAGACAAATGATTTGTCCAAAATGACATCTGTGCTGCGGGCTCTGTGTGAACCTAAGACCCTAACCTCTGGCCCAGCTTGCTGGTGGATCGACACTGTAAGAGCAGCCTGTGTGCCACATGCAAAGACAGTTAAAAGCTCTTATCTCCCTGCTGAAATCCCAACAGCTGGTGGTCACTGCGGCTCCAAAATGGCTACTTCGGGGATGTTTAAAAATAGAAACACAGGAAGGAACTGCAAAGAGGCTGGGCTTATTTTCTGGGGAAGGGGGAAATATAGAGTATTCCTCCCGCCCGGTAAGATGCTGAATTTCTCACTCTTAGAAGCCAGACTTTTGCTTCAGAAACGACAGTTTTTGAGAATAAAAAAAACCATGCTCCCTAGCCTGCATGTTGAGAGAGAGAGAGCTAACGAAGGACAATGGAGATATCAGAGGAGGAGGAGAAAGGAGCCAAACCAAAAGCCCGATGGCTGGTGCTGAGGACTGAGCAGATAGACAGAGCACAGTTGATAGGAAGTGGCGAAATTACAATGACCTGCTGCAAAGACTTGGATATACTCATGGAGAAATTACTAGGCAGTGAAGTCATTGTAGCAAATGCCTGGTCGTCTCTTATTCCACACGAGGACCACCTAGAAGCAGGGAGACTCCAGACTGTTTATTACTAAGTCAGTAAAGAGGAAGTTTGTCAGGGAGAATTACAGGAACAAAAGAATCCACTACCTGCAAACGCTCTGACTAACAAGTTCAATCAATTCTTTAGCAAATCTCCACTGTACTCAATTGCTCCCTTTTTGCTTCAAATCCCAAAGAAAGAAACGCAGTCTTTCTTTGCACAACTGCAGATTCCAGCTGGCCTTGGGAGCAGCTCCAGCAAATACAAGCATGGGAGGGAGAGGAACATTCAGCCCGGTATTTGGGGGGACTCTGCCACTTTAGAGAAACTCAGTTGACAGCCCCAGGCCTTCCTTTATCTCCTCAGACTCAAATGAGTAAGAAAAACCTGACCTTGCTGGCTGCGCTCTTTTTCAAAGTTCACTGTCTACCACAGATGGTGCCCTTTGAACTTAGAAGCTAAAGACCTTTGTTCCCCACTGTAAATCGTCCCGTCCCCACAGTCATGTTGGTTTTCCATTTAGGGACCACGCTGGAGAGAATTGTCAGTTATACCGGGCAATTAGCACTTTGAAATATTATACCCCCACATATGTAACAGGTTAGCCCAGGGCCTGGACACAGAGCGACTCCACAAATATGAACGGCTTGTGTCCCTTGAGGCACAAATGCAGGATGGTTCCCTCCGCTCCTCCCACTCCCGCAGAGACAAAGCAGCAGCGGAGGGAGCGAAGGTGAGGCTTGGTTTCCTGAACGCAAGGACAGAGGGAGAAGCCGGTAGAATATAGCTAGACAGCCATGTCTGAAAACATACTCTTCCATGTACATATCATTAAGCAAAGCTGAAGGAACCAGAGGGGGAAATTAACTACAGGAAATACTAATGTCAACACTGAAGCCTTCCAGAGCAGGCATCTTTATCTTTACCGGTAAAACAG
>CABHPQ010167948.1:15395-40859 GCA_902168405.1 Peromyscus aztecus | reverse complement strand
TGGTAAATGTTTTTAAGGAGAAAACTAAACATGGGAGGGTTTAGAGAGTACCCGGAGGAGGTAAAGTAAAAGAAGTGTCTTTTCTAATTGAACTGGGTTGTTGTTGTTTTTTCCAGATATTGACTCCTCAAAGAGATTAATGAACCATTAAACAGAGGCTAAGTCAGAGAGAGAGAAGGAGAGGGGAAGGAGGGGCAGTGGGAGGGAGGGGTTGGATGCTCTGAGCTGGAACCCTTTGGTTTATCATTTTGTAGCCAGTGCCTGGCATTCCATGAACACTGTCTATTGGCAAGTGTGCTTTTGGTGAGGGGTGGTACTAGTGGTTCTTCAACAGACAGAAGGCTGGCAGGGATAGAGCTTGAAGTCTTTCAGATCATGCATGCTACCCTATTGGGAATCATCTTCCTGCGTGTGTGTGTGTGTGTGTGTGTGTGTGTGTGTGTGTCCCTCATAACATCACCGTTGTAGACCAGTGCAACAGGCCATGGTTAGTTAAGGTGGGTGACTGCAGCTCCCAGATCAGGCAGAGGATCGCCAGTCTATGCAGCAGGGCAGACACTTCTGCTTCTATTGATTTTTACACTTTAGTATGAGATTCACACACACACATTACCTTGAACCGTTCGCCTGCCTTCTTCGTTTATCTCAATACTTACTTATATTAAAGAACTTTTACAAAATAAGAAAAACCACTTTATTGTAAAGAACTTACATCTAAAAACATCATGCAGCTAAGTTAACAAAGCTACTCAGGCAAGTGCTGGCCTAGACCCAGAGTCTGGATAGTTCAGTGAATTTCTGTGCAGTTGGAGTAGCCATTTTGAAACTGTAGACTTTTGCTTTGGATGTTACATTTTCACCACCAATTACATTTTTATGTTCTTGTTTACCACAAAAAAAAGTAAGAAAAAAAAAAAACCCACGGCAGAGTTAAAGCAAAAAAACAATTAGCTTTATATCCTCTCCCATGATTTGTGTGTCCTTTATAAGATGGACTTTTAATGTCTTTTTGCTTATCTGCGGTAAGACACAATGTAGAAAGACTTGAGCTAAGTGTAAAAGGCCTGCATGCGTTTGGCCATTCTCAGCAAAGCCGTTGCTTCTCTGGTGGCTGTATTTTCCTCTGGTGTCCATTTTAACGTATGGGACACAGTTACTGTGTTCAGATGACCTTTCTGATTACGACAGTGTAGGAACCTGGCTGTGAATGACCTACATCGAACAGCAAATGACCATTTCTAAGGCAATCTGGTTAAAATCCAGGTAGATGCTAGCTAGTCCTTTCACATTGCTTTAACAGTACCTCCACGGAAAGCTGCTGCAGCTGAGAAGGGGGTGGCCGTGCTAAGTGTCTTGGGTGCGGGTGCCCGAGCAAGACACACACACACACACACACACACACACAAAAAAAGGTAAATTAATCTCAGACTTGTCCCAGGACTTCCTCCTCAACCAGTAGTTCTCAACCTTCCCAATGTCGCCATTCTTCAGTACAGTTCCTCATGTTGTGGTGACCCCCAACCATGAAATTATTTCAGTGCTACTGTATAACTGTCATGAATTGAATTGAAATGTAAATAGCTGACTAATATCAGGACATCAAGTATGTGACCCCTGTGAAAGGGTCGCGACCCACAGGTTAAGAACTGCTGTGATCTACACAGAGCCCAGATCTGATATGATCTTGCTGTCTTTGAGCATGCCCACTGTAAATGTCTTTGCTTCAGCTGCTTGTTGTCCTCAAAAGGATGCTTCCTTCCCACTGATGGGTCAGGTCTGGGCTGAGCCATGTGGCTGCCGATCAGTACTCTCTTTGTCGGGTGTATTACAGTTTTTCTTTGATTTGTTTAGTGTTCTCAGGTGAAATTCATCAACTCATATGAATGAATCCATTCATTTATGAGTTTCGTTCTGATTAGAGTGAGCTTAAACATTTCACTCTGATGGGTGGCTCTTCCCATCCATCTTTCACCACCTCCACTGTCCAGCTCATGTTAAAACTGAACGAAACAGGAGTGCAGGGGTAAGCCAGCGTGAGGACTGTTGGAGGAAGGGAGAGAATCAGCAGGAGGGATGGAAGGGGATGGGAGAGGGCAGGGAGAGACAGGAGAGCATGAGATCCAAGTAAATGGCATGTGGGAACGAAGATGCCGCCGTAAAGAAACCCGTTCATTTTAGCAGCCTCAACTGGCTTAAAAAGTAAACACTAGAAACAAGTAAATCCAGGCATCGTGTGGTTAAACTTCGTAAAACTATTGTTTTGCATAATGGTTTCTGGCTTTTGAAAATTATTTTCTTGTATTTCCCCAAATATTAAGTTGGTTCATAGATTAGTGCCTTGAACTTGTAGATTCTGTTAAAGAAAAAATTCAATTGTATTTTTAAAAATAAGTATATTTGGGTAGACGGTTCATTGGGTAGGACCTGAATGCTGGACTATATCCGTAACCCCGGTGCTGTGAAAGCAGGATCCCTAAGCTTGCTGGCTAGTCAGTCTAGCTGAGATGGAATTCTCCAGGCTCAGTGAGAGATCTCTCAGGACCTCCCCATGTCAGCTTTTGACCTCCACACGTACTTGCACAAGCAAGCACACCTACACACACGTATGCACAGACATGCATACATTATAATATGTACAACCTACAAACCCCAAAGCTCTCTTTTCATTTTTATATTTGTTTTGCCAGTCTAGACTTTTCTTATATTCTTCTTCATATGTGCCATTGCCAAGCAGAGAGGGCTAATGTCGTTTTTCTTTTGTTTTTGTTTCTTTGAGACAAAAATCTCATGTCCTTGCGCAGATTGGTTTCAGAATCACTGTGTAGCTGTGGTGACCTTGAACTCCTGCCCCTCCACCTCCCAAGTACTGGGATTGCAAGTGTGTGCTCTATGGCAAACTATGGTATCTAGCCTTAACAGCTGTGAGGGTTTTGTGCGATGACTCCCTTTCGTACCAACATTTCTCCGTGGGACAGTGTGATAAAAAGCTGCCTTCTTGCAAAAATCCGATTGTGTGTTGCAGGGCACCCTGAGAGAATGTCCAGTAACTGGAGCTTTAATTGTGTAGAAGTATTAAGGAAGAAACAATGTGGGGCTTTCTGCATCAGACCATGATTGTCTCCCTGGCCTGGGGCGATGATGCAGAGGACAGCTCTAAGGAGACAGTTTGGTGAGAGGTTGGAGAAGCCAAAGATTGAGTTGACTGGGGGTGAAGGACTGAAGAAATGGCTGAAGATGAGGAACAGGGAAAAGATGATAAGAAAGACAGAGAACAGAGCCCAAGGAGACAGTGGCTGAATTGAGAAGGCTGGGGGTAGCCAGGGTAGCAATTTTCACATGGAATTGGGGGTAGTCGCTGTAGGATCCAGACTGAGAAAAATTCTATTTTAGAGTCCTGAAGGGGACCGTCACAGTTGCTGTTACTAAAGAGAGATCAATTTGCAAAATAAGTCCACTGAGGCTTCTTATTCCCCCAGGCACGCTGCCGGCATTGTCAGCGCTGGCAGACCCGCCGTTAATGGGACGCATTAGAATATCTGCAGGCGTGGATGGCCACGGGTAATTGAGTCTAGTGAGAGAAAGCACGGCCAGGGAAGATAATCTGACTGAAGTAAACGTAAGCATTTTACTAATTACACAGCAATGATATGATATCCCATATCACAACAAATTAAGGACACATGCACATTAGAAAGACACATCTGCAGCATACCTATGGCTGTCCCCATCATGACTTCCAGACCTCAGTGACAGGCTCCCCTTTATTTCGCTGGGCAGAGCCACTTCTGGGAAATGCCCACCTGACAGCGCAGCTGGTCAGGCTCCGGAGCCGATCGACGACAGATTTACTGGTTTGCCACACTCTCCCTACCCCCACCTTCCTTTCTCCTGCCATTTTGAGTAAAATCCCTCCCATCTGTTCGTCTACGAAAAAAATAACTGAACATTTGCTTTATACTGCTTATGCTAATTTTCGAAGCCATGCCTTTAAATATTCTCAGAGACCTCAAGAGTTTCTTGGAGAAAGAAATACAGTCGCATAGATTTTTCTGTTTCCTGCTGATTTTCTTTTTCAATCAAGACTTCTGCCATGGCTTATTGACTCTGCTCAGACTCACACTCACACTCGACATTTCCTGCTCTTCTTTGACCGTAGTTTATTTACGTTATAGCAACTCAGGAAGACAGAGAGGCAAATCACTGGAGTGAGAGGCCATCCTGGGGAACATAAAAGACCCACTGCCCCATCTCAGAAACAAGGAAGGAGGCTGGGGCTTTAGTTCAGTTAGTAGAGTTCTTGCCTAGCCTGCATGAAGCCCCAGGTTCCAAACCCATAAACTAGTGTGGTGGCATATAATCCTAGCACTGAAGACAGGAAGATGAGTTCCAGGAGAAGCTGGGGGATGTTATCTACATTGGCAAGAAATGTGTGTGTGTGTGTGTGTGTGTGTGTGTGTGTATGTTGCTTGGGATTAAACTGAGGGCCTTGTGCGAGCGAGACAAATGCTTGTCACTGAGCCACACCCTCAGCCTATGTAAGATCTCTTTCCACTAGATCTTATACCATTGATAAACAGTTTTGTTATGTTTTTTTCCTGCTAACTCTTTAAAAGGCCATGGGAAGATTTTTAGAAGCAAAGAGTATCCAGTGAGGTTCTAAAAGCTTTGGGCCAGCCCTTTCCTCTCTCTTCCTCTCTCTTTCTCTGATACCACAATGTTGCAAATGAGTGTCCTGGCTGACACTGTCAAGAGCATCTACAGTGGTGGAAAGAGGCAAATACCAAGTGCGTGCTGGACCTCTCCCGAAGTCACCATCTGGTTCTCACTCCCTCTGTTGGCACATTTGGGACAGTTGACGATCCAGAAACTGGCTGGGTGTGCTGAAAACTTCACAGGCAAGTTACACAAGTGTGGAGTGGTCAGCCTAGAATTGGTGTGCTAGTCAAAGGCCTAAGCATTGGCAGAATAATCTGCTCCTGTCTGGTAAGTTCGGGGCCACTGTATTGACAACCTCAGCTGGAGGGATAGACCATAAGAGGCAGGACAAAAACAGAGAAAGCCTCGGATAAGGTGCACATACTCAGATGACGTGCTCAGTGGGAGAATAAGCTGTAGTCTAGTTCTGGAATGTAAAGAGGAGAAAGCTGGTGATATGATTCTGTGCCACACAGACATAAGAACTGAAGGTCTAATCCCCAGCACCACACAATACCTATAATCCCAGTGTTTGGGAAGTGGAGGCAGGAGGTCCCTGGTAAGCTGACTAGCTAGACTACCTGAATCCATGAGCTCTGGGTTCATGAGCCAGGTGTGGTGGCACACACTTTTAATTACAGCACTCAGGGGGTAGAGGCAGACAGATGTTTATGAGTTCAAGGCCAGGCTGGTCTACAGAGAGAGTTTCTGGCCAGCCAAGGCAAAAAAAACGAAACTTTTTTTTAAAAAGCAGCAGCAACAGCAGCAGCATTTAATGCATAAGGTGGGAAGTGATGATTGAGAAAGATACCCACTGTCATCTTCTGGCTTCCACTTGCACACACACATATGTCCACACACATGCCAGCATACACATACACATATACTAAAGGGAAGGAGTTAAAGAGGAACAATAGAAGAACCCCATTGCTATAGCAAAGCCAAGGGGACCACAGGAAAAAATGGAAGACACTCCAAGGAAATGCCTGTGCAGGAGACTCTTCTGCATCAAAGCCTTGCCAGGCTCATGAGCATATGGACTTATAATGGTGACTTAGTTAAAATAGCTTATACCCAGAAGTTCCACTATGCTGAGGAATCACGCATTTGTGTAAACCATGTTCTGCATTTGATGTTTCTGTGTGAGCTTCTAAGAAGTATCTGGGCTTTTCCTGAGTGGTCATAGCCAAGGATTTGTTAGAGACAGGAAGACATTGAAAGAGTTAAATACTCAATAAAAAAGTTTTTCAGTTAGATTCTTTTGTAGAGTATGCCTAAATAGGAAGAAACAAACACAATTTTTCCACCTCTGTTCCTCAGTTGACCCCTCCATATTGCCTGCCCCTGCTAACGAGGCAAATCTAATCAATCTCCGAAGTGAGGTTTTCTTTTGGTAAGTTATAAACCACTCATTCCCCCTCGCTCTCACTAAAAAGGATGCATTAACACCTTCACAGCACTGATTCTGCAAAGAGTCTTACCATGAACCAGCCAAAGTGGTGCTTCAGAAAACATCACCTGGTGTCCAGTATCGTCAGCATCACTGAGGAACTTTTTAGAAATGCAAGTTCTGGGCCTACTCCATTTCTTCAGTCAGCAATGCTGGCAGCAGGCTCTGGCATCTGTGTTAACAAGCTGACGGTGGAGGCTGGTGCATGCTAAAGTTAGAGAATTCTTGATTCATAGCAAAGCTCACATTTTAATGTGCATGGGAATTGGTTTTGTTTACAGCCGGATTCTGGACACTTGGTTTGGCAGGATTTTGTCAGCTCTTCTAAGTAGACCCCAAGTGATGCTGATGCTGCCAGTCCTAAGACCTCGCACGTTCTGTGAGTGGCAAAGCACTGAAGTATGGATTGGGGGTGCCACCCAAAGGCCCCTGTGTTAAAGGGCTTGCTCCTCAACTTGGCGCTATTGGGAGGGGTGGTGCTTGTAAGATGTGGGGCTAAGTCACAGGTCTAGTCATCAACAACTATCCTTGAGGGGATTAGAGGCCAGACTGGTCCTTTCTCAGGAAGTGACTGAACTGCTTGCTCCACCACACACCCCAGCTGTAATAGTCCACCTCACCACAGGCCCCAAAGCAACAGCCAATTGCTCATGGACTGGACCTTCCAATACCGTGAGCCAGAATAAACCTCTTCTCTTTATAAGTTCATTATCTCAAATATTTGTTACAATAACAGAAAGCTGACTAACACACGTGGATCTGGAAGAACTATTATGGGATGCTCCAAGAATAGCACAATAAAGTAGCTCTATCAAAGTTGTAATTCTCCCACTAGTTCCCAAGAGAATGCTTCTCCCAAAAGGAGCTTGATGCATAGCAACACTGATCACGACAGCATTTTAAGAAAGAAAAAGAACTAGCTTAATTGCCCAATAATTGGAAAAAATAGTGAATCTTATTTTTTCACAAATACTGTATTTATAAATTTACTTGGCAATTGAAGTTTATTCTTAGGCCAAATCAATATTCCTGGTACTCTTAGGATTGTTTTCACAGCTAAGCACAGAGTAGCAAATATCTGAGTTGTCTGACATGCTCTCAGCCTGTGCTGAACAGAGTAAAGCTCTATGTTCTTGTCTAGGCTCCTGCTGTGGGCAGATGTCTTCCTGCTGTCTAATAACTCATGCGTCAGAACTAATGGACTTCTGTGAGAACGAACCTAGTCTCTGGGCATTGTGCATCATGCCTATAATCCCAAAATTTAGGAGGCTGAGACGAGAGGACTGCCAGGAGTTTGAGACCAGCCTGGGCTACATAGTGAGTTCTAAGCCAGCTTGAGCTACAGAAAGACTCTGTCTAAAATAAATAAATGAATTTGTAAACACAGCACTCAAAGAAATAGCAGCTAATTAAAAGTGAATATGAAATATATAGTTTAAAGAAAAGAGCATTAGCTTATAATGTTCTGCCTTTATGCCTTACTACAAAGTTTCTATTTTCAAAGATTTTTCTAAAACTCACAATATTGGGCTGGTGAGGTGAGTAAGGTAAGGGCACTTCCAGTCAAGCTTGAAGACCCAAGTTCAATTCCCAGGACCTACATGGTGGAGGGCAAGAACAGACTTCCCCAGTTTGTCCTATGACCACACACAGACACACAGACACAGACACACAGACACACAGACACACAGACACACACACACACACACACACACCCCACATGCATATACATGTGTATTTAAAAGAAAAAATCTACTGTTTTCTCCATTGATGGGTATGTTAAATAAAATCTTTGACATTGCCGTATTTTGAGCATGCCGCTTAAAGGTTCGTGTGCTGGAGGCTTGGTGTCTAGTATGGTGGTATTCAGGTAATGGACCTTTGAGAGTTGGGGTCTGGTAGAAGGTAATAAGGCCACGGGTTACTACCCTCAAAAGGAATTGTAAGATTGGCTTTTTTCCCTTGAGAACTGGTTGTTATAAAAACAGCGAACCTGGCCTTCCTCAATTCCTTGCTCCCCCCCGGCCGTGTGGTCTCTTGCACGTACACTTCATCACCATAACACTACCTAACATGAGCTTTACAGCAGAGCCATGCTCTTGAATCTCCAGAATTTCAAGCCAACTAAACCTCTTCATTGTACGGCACCTAGCCTCAGGTGTTTTATCACAGTGAAACAAGTTGGACCCATAGTTTATGTGAGTGTAAAGCATTTTACCCTTTTAAAGAATCCTTTCACATTCTGAAGTGCATTTTTATCTGCGTCAATAACTCTTTAAACGTAGTATTTCCATCTTTTCATCATTTTAAAGGCCCTTTGTCTCTAGTCTCCCCGTCCCATCTGTGCTTTCTATACCCAGAATGCCTTTCCAGTATGTGGTTCTGAGAGTCCCCACTCAGCTTTGTAGAATCTTCTAGAGCAAAGGCAGTCATCTTGCAATAACGTTTTGCTTTGCTTGCCTATGATTTCCTTTCCCATAATTCAGCAACGAGACTCATTTCAGATCTTGTGTGTCCTGCCTTGTCCTTTTGTGTTTCTCTGAACTGTGTTTGTGTCTGTAACCAGCACACTTCACGCGTCTCTTCATTCAATCCGTTGCTGAGACGTACTTCTTACTAGCTCTCTCAAGAAGCCTGCCTGGACCTCAGGTCTGAGCATGGCGCCCCGTGCGCCCTCTGGAGGTGTGCATCTCACCACGACCTGCACAGTAGCATGTATCACATGATGACACAATTGCTCTCTAATGCCCTCCCGCCCAGTCTAAGTTCTGTGAGGACAGGGGCCATGGTCAGGCATGGATCCTGGGCTCTGTGCTTCAACAACTGTGTAATTGGGGGTGAGTCCCTGAACTCCTTAAGTCCCACTCCAATCGTAACGAGTTTAATATTTGTGCCCCATGCCCAGGATGTTTGAACTTGCCGTCGATCACCAATGTGTCCCCAGTGCAGAGCCTGGCATATTACTAGTCATTTAAGAGCATATTGTGCACTCCAAGGTCTGCATAAGGCTCCAGGATGACGACAGAAAAGGCACAGTTCACAGAATACAGTCCCAACCACTTCCCCACAGAGTCTGGATTATACTCAAATAGGGTTCACTTCGGTTTGTTTGGGGTTTCTTTTATAAAGCGAGAGTAAATTATGGCAGCCAATGACTTTTTGACTGTGAACAGTTGCATAGAAAATGTCATTCCTGGAAGAGATGAAAGAGGGTTGTATGTTACTGTATTACATTGGGAGGGGAACGGAGGCAGAAAACAATCCCAAGAGAGGGCAAAGAGGGCCGGGGTGTGTGACACACCACACCACAGTGAGCACGGAGCACATGGGCCCGGCTGTTGGTCGGCTTCCCTTTTCCTCTGCTGCTGAATTCTACCCATACAAACTCAAGAGGTAATATGAATTTTACATTTTAAAATTACATTTCTTTATCTCTGTCTCTTGTAGTGTGTGTGTGTGTGTGTGTGTGTGTGTGTGTGTGTGTGTGTGTGTGTATACTTGGTACCTGTGCTGATAGAGGATGACCTTGGTGTCAGGGACAGTGTCCACCTCATTTGTGACAGGGTCTTTTTGTCTTGTAGCTCACCAATTAAGCTAGGCTGGCTGGCCAGGAGGCACAGGGCCCTTCTTTCCTTCCTTCTTTCCTTCTTCCTCCCTCCCTCCCTTCCTCCCTCCCTCCCTTCCTCCCTCCCTCCCCTCCTTCCCTCCCTCCCTCCCTCCCTCTCTTCCTTCCTTCCCAGTGCTGGATTGCAAGCGTGTGCCAGTATGCCTGGCATTTTTATATGGTTCTGGGGATTGAATTCCAGTCCTCATGTTTGCAGAGCAAGCACTTCCCCACTGAGCTGTGCCCCAGCCTGAAAACTGTAAGATGTTATGAGAAGAATTCAAACACATGTATAGGCAATTAAGGGTGTTGACTTAAAACCCTGCATTACAACCCATTTTCTGTTCTACCCAAGATGTAAGACCTTTCGCTTTTAAAAAAGAATCAGTTATATTACTATCTACGTGTCACAATTTACAAGGTTATGAATGTCTTTAAAATAAGGAAAGGCTCACATAAAATAAGAGTAATAATGGTTTTCTAGGCAAATTGCCTAGTAATCTTTTTTGACCATTTCAGAGTTTTTCACAGCTTTTTCTTGACAAGAACATATCCCCAGAAATTTTGCAGTTGATTTGTTGTGGTGATGTTGACATCGGAAGACAAGGAAGAGAAAGGCAAATGTGACTATTCAAGGTGTTGAGGGACACTTAGTCAAGATGGGGGGGGGGTAGAAAAGAGGCCACAATGGGAAAGAATACACAGAAAGGCAGAAGGATCTGACTGTAAAGCAGACTGTAAACCAGGGTCTTACATCGCAGGCAGAAACAGAGAATAGGATGTGATACAGCATGAGATCTGGCTCCAAGATCTAAGGAACTACTGGCAGTGAATCCTCTGATTCATTAACGTCGGGGGTCTCTAATTTATAATAATTCGCTGGTCCCGTATCCATCAGTCACCCCCGGTGCACTTGTTCACTATATTAGTCAGCTTTCCATTATTGTCATAAACACCTGAAATAACCAGTTGAGAAAGAGAAAAGTTTTATTTTAGCCCCCAATATTAGAGGTCTTGGTCTATGATCGGTTGGTCCTGTTGCTTTGGGCCTATGGTGGGATGGTGCATTATGTTCCGAGCACATCAGGGATAAAGCCTGTTCATTTTGTAGCAGGAAAGCAAAAGAGAGAAAAGAAGGGGTTGGAGGCCCAATGGCCTGAGGTCACTCCCCCCAGTGACCTGACTTCACCCCACTAGGTCTGACCTCTTAAGGCTCCACTGACACCATAGGCTTTAACACACAAGCCTTCACGGACACTGAGAGCCAAGTTATAGCAGAGCGGAAACCTAAAAGGATGCCATTGCTGAAGACTACAGGGAGGGATTTTGATTTAGCTACATTGGTTTAGTGACGGTGAATGCAGATGACAGATGCCACATCTGTACATCTCTCTGTTTCTGGGATGCTTAGCAGAATATCTTGCAGTTTCAGAGATATACAGAGTGGAAGACCACTGAGTTACAGCCTAAAGGGTTTGGGGGCGTCCTTCAGATCTCAATGCATAGTAAGGATTCTAAGTTTCAAAACTTAGAGAAATACAAGGTCTTGCCATGTAGTCCAGGCTCTCCACACATCAGGATCCTCCTGCTTCTGCCTAAGGTTACAGGTGTGTTCCCCATGCCACCTCAAATCCAACTCTGAGTTTTGTTTTCTGAGACAGACCCACTCGCTCCCCAGGCAACCCTTATGCCGCAGCCTCCTGAGTGCTGTGGTAACGCGTTTGAACTACTACACCCAGACACACACCCAGTTCCTAAAACTAAAAGTTCCCACCATTAAGATGTTCAGTCTTCCAATTATTAGGAAAGATTTAAAACTACTTCTTAATTTCTACATGTAGCTTAATGTAGTTGCAAACTGTAGTTATGCCCTAAGATTAGGTGAGTTTCCAGAGGAGCCTTTGGAATCGGATGGATCTGAGGAACTGTCTGTTAACTATAACATCCCCTTCTGTGCCTCAGTTCACCTACTTATTGCTGGCCCAGTTCTGATATAAGGATTATATCGAGATAAAATAGCAGAGGTATTGTTTTTCTCCTAAGCTGAAGCAGATATTTGCTAAAGTATGCATGTGAACATGGCCTTTACTTAGCACTGACCTGGTACTTTTGCTTAATTCATTAACAGTCTAAATTGTTTTTCAGAGTCTTTTCTAGAATGATACTTGTTTCTCTTTCAAAAAATTTATTACATTTTATTATTTAAGTGTGTGTGTGTGTGTGTGTGTGATGGCTGTACTATATAAAATTCAAAGGATGATTTGTGGAAGTTGGCTTTCTCCATCATGCGGGTCTTGAGCCATCCTACCAGATCAGTTTCTTGTTTCTTTATTGCTTTTTTTTTTTAACTTCAAGGGCAATTTTAGTAGATTTTATAAGAAAACCCACAGGCAGACAACCTGTAAATCTCAGCAGCTGTCCAGAGGTAAATGAAGGTGAAAAGAAGAAATGCATGGCATTTAAGCTGGCATGGAACTCAGACATGACAGACAAGCAGCTACATACAGGGAGGAGATCTTAGGAGAAGGAATAAAGTAGCCCAAAGGACGGGGGACTGAACGTGTCAAAGAAGACATGCGTAGGAAAGAGGCAGAAGGAGAGGAGGAGGTACAACTTCCTGAAGACTCAGAAGAGTGGGCAGGTTTATGAAGGTGCATGGCCGTGGCCAGGTAAGGCTCTGCACTAAGGACAGGGATTCTGGGAACAGTATCTCATTAAGGAGCTAATTATTCCACTTGTCTTTTTACAGCAAGTGGGGGGCAGCCTCTCTAGGGGTGGTCCCTGGGCCAGCTGATTCATGCAGCCCAACCAGAATGTTAGTTCAACACTCAGCCCAGAGACTCGTCTCTTGACCACAAAGAGAGTGTTTTCTCTTCTGCCATTTCCCTTCTGTAGAGATAACTCTAAAAACATTTAGGATCCAGGTCTGGGATCAGAGCCCCCAGATAGTTTTGGTATCTCTGGCCTCTGGCAAAGATGAGGCTGCCAAGAGACCTGAGGACATTTCTGGCTTTTACCCAAGAAGGAAACTGGTTACTTTTTTTGGGATCTTTTTACCTTAAACTTCTTAGCCAGTTTTTGCTTCCTGTCATCATTAACCCCTCTGAAGAGGTATCCCTGACTTCTTTTATGGAACTGGGGCGATGCTGGATTTGGCTTCTGCCAAATGAATGGGGGTGTCAGGTGTGGTAGTCATGGTACCCCTCCCATGGACTTATTGAAAAGACCCCCAAAGTCCATCAGTGGTTTTGTTGATATAACCTTTGGATATGGGGGAAAGTGGAAATCTTTGGCTGGTACCAAGAGAAAGAGGTGAGGAGCAAGAAGGCAAGAGTTAGAACAGGGAACAGGAAGAAGCCAGAACAGAGGGTTTTAAAGGGGTCCACATCAAAGTCCACTAGGATCTCTTGATAATTTTACAAGAGCATCCATCTGTAGTTGGTTGTTTTTTATTCTTTTACTCTTTGGGGGTCCACCACCCAGCTCTCAAATAAATACACGAGATTTTTTTCTTACTTATGAATGCCTGGCCTTAGCTTGGCTTGTTTCTAGCCAAGCTCCTCTTAACTTAAATTATCCAGTCTATCTTTTGCCTCTGGGCTTTTACCTTTCTCTATTTCTGTGTATCTTTCCTTCTTATTCTGTGTCTGGCTGTGTAGCTGGGTGGCTGGCCCCTGGCATCTTCCTCTCCTTCTCCTTTTCTTGCTCTCCTCTTCTATTTATTCTCTCTGCCCGCCAGCCCCACCTATCCCTTCCTGCCTAGCTATTGGCCGTTCAGCTTTTTATTAGACAAATCAGGTGTTTTAGACAGACAAAGTAACACAGCTTCACAGAGTTAAACAAACGCAGCACATCTTGCATCATTAGACAGATATTCCACAGCGTAAACAAGTGTAACACATTGTCAACTAGTATTCCACAACATCCGTCTGTTGGTCCTTTTCATCTTTCTTTTGGCCTCTAAAACTTGACATGAGAGTAATTAAACCTCAGAACTTCTTTCAGGTACTTTGATAGCTGTTGGAGTGCATAGGATAGCAATAATAATAATAATGGAGTGCATAGAATAGCCCACACAGACGGCTTCTAGAGAGGGACAGAGAAGAAATTTAGCCATCGTTTGATTTTTAGGTTAAAACAACAGTCTGTCCCTTTTGTCCATGGGCAGACACTGGAGAATTGGATTGAGCCACAGTCTGAAGTCTTATATCTAGGCAGTATCTTCATTAAGAAGAAAATCATTAGAAAGATACAGTGTTGTCTAGGGAATGAGATCCCTTAAGTTGTGAATGAAACATAGCGATAATCTCTGGCTATGTTTTCTTGATGGGTATTTAAGATCATGTAGTTGGCCAAAATCAATAGTTTTCCTGTTTTATTGTCAAAGCCAGTTGAAGGTCTGTTTCTCAGAAGTCACTTGGGCTGGGGGTAGACCTCTGGCTCCTCTGGCCTTCTGTCTGTATAAGCAGAAGTCAGAGGCCTTGCTTGACTGTGGCTTCGCTTGGAAGCACTGAAGTAGTTTTTCCTCTGTGTTGACCCTCCTCTTTGTAGACTAAACACTGGTTAGAGTCCACTGGGGTCTCCATGGCCTCCTTGACCCAGAGACCAGATGATGTCCCACTGGATGTTTCAAGAGATGTCCCAGTTTCCTGGGGCCTTTTTGACTTTCAGAGGGTGTCTTAGTCAATGTTCTATGACTGAAGAGACACCATGACTATGGCCATGCTTATAAAAGAAAGCATATAATTGGGACTTGTTTACAGGTTCAGAGATTTAGTCCATTATCCTCATGGTGGGGAGCATGATGGTACACAAGTAGACATGGTACTGGAAAAGGAGCTGAGAGTTCTATATCTGGATCTAAAGGTAGCAGGCAGAGAGAGAGACCCTGGGCCTGGCTTGAGCCCTTGAAAACTCAAAGCCCACCCCCAGTGACACACTTCCTCCAACAAGGCCATACCTACCCCAACAAGGCCACACCTCCTAATCCTTCTCTAGTAGTGCCGCTCCCTGATGACTAAGCATTCAAATACATGAGCCTATGGGGGCCATTCCCATTCAAACCACCACAGAGGACAAGGGGCAAAAGATGGTCTCTTTTGATCGCTCTTGACTACATTAGTGTAGACCTCCAAATATGGTTCTGAGACACTTAGAGGGTCACTTGGGGCAGCTTGTTTGGATACTATATAACATTTAGACAAAGCTTGGCAAAACCAAACGCTTTTAAATAATATTTCATTAGATGTACATTTTTGTTTCTTGAGCCAGTCCTTGTAACTGTTACCAAAAGCAGATCAATAACTCCAGTGATTTAAGTAGAAATGTGATTGAACTTTGACCTTAGAAGTTTTAGGAACTTAGACCTTTATAACCTATACAGCCTTTCTAGCTTTCTTTGTCATTTTGGAAGCATCCAACCATCTTAACCCTCGTATACAAATCCTTATTTATTAAAAATACTTTTATGTTTTCATTTTTTAAACATATTCTTTTACTTCCTGTTTTTTTCTTCTTAAAATATGAGTCGTTGTAACATTAGCAAATAAATTTGCCATCTGTTGTGAGAATTTTCTCCATGGGAGATAAGCATGTTTACCCATCCTCATAAGGTTCCAAAGACAAACCAAAGATCATTTTACCACGCCACATCCTGAGGAACCATGGAGGTTTGGGGCTTCGCGGGCATGGGCGAGGCTTTCCTCCCAACAGTGTGACCCCAAAGCAGTCACACTAGAAAGTCTTCCCAGCATGGACAGTGAATTTCCCATGGCCACAAAAGCAGAGCTCCAGCTTCTTGTTCCTTCTTATATTTAGGCTATTTCAAATTCTTTACAGTATTTAACTTTTCTTTTCCCAGTAGTCTAGGCTTTCCCTGTTTCTAATTCATCTTTTAAAATATTGTAATTCAATATTGTTGTTGGTTTCTTTTTAAAAATAGATTTCCTGAAATTCCATATCAGTATTTTATTCTTCCTCCCTTGCTAGAAGATGTAACAAATGCATTGGAATTATAGACAAATACAGTCTTCCAGACTTGTATGGCAGTAGGGCCAGCTAGATGGCTCAGTGGGTAAGGTGCTTGCTGCCAAGACTGACAACCCGAGATCAATACCCAAGACCCACTTAGTGGAAGGAGAGAACTGACTCCAGCAAGTTGTCCTCTGACCCCTAAACATGACATGTCCATGTACATACACACTTATTAATTAATTAATTAGTTAATGTATTTAGAATTGTAAGTAGTGTAATAGGATTTAATGAAAGAGTGCATTACTAAACCTCACTGAATCCTAATTTTCTTCAAAGCAGCATCAATACTACCTGCTCTGCCTACCTCGCATGGCTATTCTGGAAGCTCAAATGAAATTGAAATATATGAAACGACTTTGGAAACACAGTTGTATACAAATGTAAGATAAAAGTCATTTTCATTTGTAGCTCTTTTGAGAAATGTCTCTAAATGCACACCCAGGTAGGGAACATAAGTTATGCCAAACAAGTAAGAGCTGGCTGTCACCCTTTGCTTCTTAAACCAGATCGACGGTCAGAAAGGATTGTGTAGTGAAGCCATGTGTGTCCAGTTTAGAGCAAATGAAGAAGGAAAGCCTTTTCATTGCTAGGTGACGGGTTTGCAAAGTTATGTCCACATCTGGCTGCTGGCCTGAGACAAGCAGCTCCATTGGCTCACTGTGCCTGAGACAAGCAGCCCCATTGGCTCACTGTGCCTGAGACAAGCAGCCCCATTGGCTCACTGTGCCTGAGACAAGCAGCCCCATTGGCTCATTGTCTTACTATCCGAGTTCTGCTAGCATAATTTGGAATGCTTGCTGCGCCAGAGGATGGCGGTCCCTCCCCAGCCTCACTATTAAGTTGTTTTCACTCATTGTTTGTTTCGTGTTCTCTAGAACTACCCGGTAAGTTTAGAGCATCTTCCACTTGGAGGCATAGTAGGGACAGTTTGGTTTAAGGGCTCTTCATCAAGTTAAAAATGTTTTGTACGATTTCTCTGATAGATATGGTCCCCAGTGAGGTGTTCCAGAGATTGCTCTCATACCTTAATGCTCACAGACTAAAAAGGCCTGAGAGATCCTTGTAGTTCATTTCCTTTGGTTTGCAGATGAGGACATTGAGGCACAGAGTGGTTGTAAGTTGCCCAGGGCCAAGTCACTTGTGACCCAGCTGGCCACCTGCTGTTGGTGCTTCTTTCCAATCATTAAGCTGCAGTGGCTGAGGTCATAAACGTGAAGGGTATTGAACAGTATCACACAGCCTATAAAAACCTTAGCATAGCAAATGTGTATGCTAATTAGAGATGAACTAATCTTGATTTTGACAGAGAAAAATGCAAATCTTAATTATGTTTAAAGGCACTTAAGAGTTTCCTGAGAAACTTCCGGCAGCGTGTGCTCCTTGGTCCTCTTTCTCCTTTCCTGTATAGAAGGATGAGGGAGAAAGAAGTCATCAAGCCGGGAGATGGTGGTGAACGCCGTTAATCCCAGCACTGGGGAGGCAGAGGCAGGCGGATCTCTGTGAGTTCGGGACCAGCCTGGTCTATGTAGTGAGTTCCAGGATAACCAGGGCTACACAGAGAAACCCTGTCTCAAAAAACAACAACAACAACAACAAAAACAAAAGGCATCCATCTGGCCTGATCTGTATAACTATCTAAGGAGTCGTGTGTCTAGTGGGGAAAAGACCCAGTTCTCTGTCTGACTCAAGGACTGTGGCATGGCACTGCTCCCAGGCCTGTGAATGTGGCAGAGGCTGGAGTAGAGCCTTGCCGTATGCCAATCAGACTGAAAGGTTGCCTGGCCTCCCTACCTCCTGGAAGGACTTTGTATCTGAAGGGGATTTGCAGTCTTTTGTCCTGTGAAATTAATCACTGGAAACTTCAGGGCCACCCTTTGCTCTGTAAATGTTGGGGCAGGGGTTAATGGAAAGGGCAGAACATTAATTGACTGTGATGAGAGATGCTGATAGACCAAACCGTGAGAGGCTTTGAGGCATTTGTCTTGGCTTGGTTGTTAGACAGGGAAGCACTAGAAAGAGTGTGATACCAAGCAGCATTGTTTCCAGGAATTGCCAAAATGCCTAACAGAGAAGCAGCATCTTCAAATGTGCAAACCTATGGATTAGCCATTTAAAGTTTCTCAGCCCCTTCAATAACAAAGGCACCCTCCCACCCAAACTTCACACCAGACAGCACTTCCCTCTGAAGACAGATGGCCAGCCCGTTATTCCCTGGAGGCAGAAAGATCAAGCTCCCTGCCCGTGTTATACCTCACTGTTCTTCGCATCTCTGTCATGGCTGTGCTTACTCTGTCGTCATTCCAGACTGAAGCGTTTGCTCTTGTTTCCTCAGTAGACCCAACCGTCTTTCTCACCTGGCTAGACCTCAGTTCTGAAGAACAGATACTGGTTCTTGTTTGGTGCTTTTTAAACGATAACATGTCGGGAATATAAAAATCAACACGGCGTCAGCTTTCCCCATGCATGCGACTGTTTGCTTTGCAAACACTCAGGAAAGGCTCGTTGAATTCTGACTTTTTCCTGCCATCCTTCCGTCTTTTGCAGATTGTGAGGAATCTTAAATCATTTTTCCCCTGGGGTGTCTTGTCTCAGGGTCAGTGCAAATAGACTAATATTTATGAAACTTACGGTGAACAGTGGTGCTCATAGTAGATAGTCATACTTGTTGATAGTCATTTGGACTCAGAGGTGGTCGGGACTTCTTTCTTTTTAGAACACTAAACATTTAAATAAAGCAATGGAAGACAGATATGGTCATGTGCTCCTGTGCACCCAGCACTCAAGATGCTAAGCATGAGCTGAATAGTTTAAGGACAGCCTAGGCAACTTAGCAGGCCTATCTCCCTTTTAAAATGCAGTGAAACAATAAAGGTCTGTAGTCTGCCTTCCACAGCCATGAGTTCCACCGTTTGTAAAAAACAGGATGGCTGTTTCTGGACTGAGCTTGCACAGAGATCTCTGTCATTGATCTCCACACAGTGACCCATGACAATGATTTATATTGCACTCACATTATATTAGGCATTATAAGCAGTCCAGAGAGTGTTTAAAGTACAGAGAATTGCCTACTTTCTAGGCCAGTATGTCTTCATTTTGTGTTAGGAGCTTCTCAGGGAGCCCTCAAACCAATCCCTGTAGATACTGAAAGACAACCATACTGCTCAAAAGAGTGCAGCCCTCGTCTTTCATGGCCAGGAAAGTTGGTTATCCACACTTACTCCTGCATCCTTTAGCTGTCATCTGTTGAGTTCAGAGAGTGGCTTATAGAAGATGGGGCTCTGAAGAGAGGGTGCTGTTAGGTTGAGGGAGGGATGAGAAGATCGTTTATATGTGTGTCAGTGTGAGAAAAGACACAGGAAATGATACAACTCAAGAGAGGAATGGTGCTCATACTAAAGTGAGTCCGCGTGTAGCTCTGCTGGCTGCATCGCGGTTCTGCCTCCCTAATGCCCTTCTCTCCATTTCAGCGTGGCTCCTTCTTCGTTCTGTGTCAGTTGCCTTTCCTGATAGTGTTCCCTGCCTTCCGACCACCCGGCACTGGTGCCTCCCTCGGCTCTTCTGCACTGACATGTAGCAGCTGGTCCTCTACCGTTGACTCCAGCCAGCCAGGGCACCGTCCGTTCTATACTCTGACTCCAGCCAGCCAGGGCACCGTCCGTTCTGTACTCTAAACGTCTTAGATATTCTTTGCATTCTCTCTGAGCTCGCTTGGTTTCCATACTCTACCTCCCTCTTTACCACTCTTAAACAGAATCATCTTCTCTCTGTCAGAAGGACAGACATCCTGTCACCCACCTTCCCCACCCTGCTGTTTCTCTCTCTCGCCACATGGCCTTGTGATTCGTTGTGTGTCTGTGCGTTCATACGGGCCTCTCTCGACTGATGCTCTTTCTTCCTTTGTTCATGTTGAGCAGCACGCTTCCCTTTGTTGTACTTCAGAAACCTATACCTGTCCTTTAGAGAGGGTCTCACACTACCCAGTCACTATTTATCTGTGTGTTCTCCTCTAGTAGATCCAGAGCAGGGATACACTGTTTTGTTCATACCAAGCCAACGCCATTGATGATTAACAAAGTATTTGTTAAATTGGTAAATGAGTAATTAGAAATATGTTGTAAGTGACCTCTTTCCTCACTGAAAAGGGAATGTTTTGCTCTAGTCTTGTGATTTGGATGGCAAATCTGAGGGGTGTCTTTCTCAGAGGACAGCGCTTAGAACTAATGTGGAGCCCTGAATTTTTCGGAAGACAAGACAGGTCTAAGCTGTAAGTATTCAAAGAGCATGCCAAGATGACCAAAAACAAGCAAGAAGTGGCTGTCTAAGCACTCCTGATTGTATTCTTTTTCTTCCAGGGGAAACTCAGGTCCTACTAAGGCTGTTTTTCTTGCAACCTGTAATTTTCTGGTTATCTTTGATAAATTTAATTCTCAGAAGTTTTCTTTATTATCTCCTTATTTTCTTCTGTCTTTTTCATTGCCCAATCCACTTTTAAAAGTATCATATTTTGTGAAATTATCTGAGCCAGCTAAGCTCTTAGCTTGCCGTGAGAGACAGAAGGGCGTAGTCAACCACTAGGGCAGCGTGTTCAGGGGCTGTGAGTGGTTATGTAAGTGTCCTCACGCAAAATGCTTAGCCTTCTTCTGAAGTTAACATCTCACTGCTACTTCTCATTCTACTGTAAATAATGTCGCCATTTTCTTGTCAAGAAATACTTGCAAGTTGACCAGAAGTGGATGAAACGTCCCTAAAGCTGTTGTTTCTTCTCTTGAGTTTATTTGCCTTGTGCTCTCTGGATCCTAACCCCCCTCCAGTTGTGTGTGAAACTTCTCTTTATAATTTAACAAATCTAGGACTTCGCATAGGAGGGGCATATGTCCTGCTGTCGCTTTGGAAAGCTAGACAGAGCTGTATCTTGCTGCTGTAGCAGAGGCCCTTACTGCTCAGAACTGCCCTCTGCTCGGTGCCTTCTATGGATGGCTGCCCTGATAGATGAAATCTCCAAGGGGAGCCTTATGGATCAGCCCTCTGTCCATTACCATGTAGCGAGATTGTAATTTATAGCCCCAGATGGTGACTTCCCACCTCATCACTCCCTACTTATTTCAGCAGAGATGTTAGCTATTAAATTGCCTCTGTCTTTTAACAATAATCTGTACTGTTTGCAAACAGCGTAATACAAATGTTCCTATTTATCAAAATACTGTTTTAAATGAAGTTTCATCAGAATGTGAGGAAGATTATGCATTATAGAAATAAATAGGCTTTTAAGGGGGATTTTAACTTTGGAAATTAAATATTCCGGCACAAATTCTGGTCATATTCCTGAATTTTGTTGGAGAGGGGTGTCAGCTCATCTTGGGGGGGTATTTCCAATGCTGAGGTCTTTGGGGCATATTCTATCACTGATGAACTACAGGCTCAGCCTCTTGGCTAATCATTAAAGCTTATGAACCTATCTCCTACATAAAAACTGAGGTTCTTGCCAGAGAGCATAACCTTTGTTTTTAGCTGCTCAGTGTTGTTGAGAGCTCACATAGGAAAAAATTACAGTCGAGGGATTTTTCTAACGGGCTGTGGCTCGTGCCCTATTGGATTAATCAGGCCTTCAAAGAGATGCTGACTCAGAATCTCTTACTGTGTACTGCTTTTCTGGAACTTTGGAATGTCACCTGGTCAGGAGAGGTAACTGGGAAACATGCACTGTATTTAAGGGGTATCGTGTGGCTCTATTATCTTTCTCATTTGGGGTACATCTGTGTAAGGAGAGTCTCTTGGATGATTGAAATGTTTTATTGTGTCTTTACTCTTATCCATAGAAAGCTCTGGTCCAAATCTGTGAGCCATTTTTACACATTGCTAGCACACTATTTTTTAAATTTTTTCTACTTATTTTTACTTCATTTTTTAAAAAAAAATTATTTATATTTTTCTTAACTTCTTTTTACACCATGCATATTTTTGTTGGCAGTTTCAAATTCTATTTAAGGTTAAGTCTATGTGTCTTCCCCTAATGTTTATTTTTAATTTAAATATTTTTCAGAAGCCAAGCTTATTTTATTCTGTCTCATAATAAAATCATGATATTATCACCATTAAATATTAGTATTTAGTTGTAGATTTTGAACTCTGAAGATCATAAAGCTGCACAATGTGAAATGCAGACAGCATTTATTAGCCAGGATGTAGGGGCCAGATGATGTCTGGAAGTCTTACTGTGTAATTTAATCTTAGTGCTGTGTTTTTTTGCTTCATTGGCCTCTGAGTGTGCATATATAATTAAGTGCACATGTGTAAAAAGCATGGGCCTGATAGGAAGGAGAGGGAAAGAGATCATTAGCAGAGATTAGATTTGTCTTTCCAGCTGGGCAGTGTGCCTCTGAATTCCAAGGGCTTTCCCCAGTGTAAATTATTAGGCTGACTCAGCTGCTGCTCAGTTCCCCTCTGACTGGAGTGCATTTACTATGCTGTTAAGCTGTGCCCCAGGAGGCAGAGTATCCTGAGGTACCAGATATATCTTATGCATGCAAAAAGAATGCAGAACCTGTGGTACAGAGCCTTCGCAGGTCAAAAATTGACTGGCAAAGTGGAAAGTTTATGCTAACTTTACATACATACGTGCGGCTTTGGGAATGGTTAGGAGACTGAAATAACTCCTGTCTTCACTAAAACAGATGGTAATTAATCAAAGGAGTTCAGTTCAAATCAGTTGAGTCTGTCTACCAAGCTGCTACTGCTCTGAAATTCTAAAGACTAATGAATCAACTCCACTCTGAATCTGGTGTTGTGTCAATCTTCTTGATTGATGAGGTTCCTTGGCGGTGATGGTACATTGAGAGTTATGAAATCGTGAACCCTTTTAGTATGGCATGTTATATCATAACAGGACTACAGTCTTACCTATTAATTGGTTGAACAGAAATTATAGCTGCAGTAAGTGATCTGTTGTTGTATTCTCATTGACAATTAAGGCCACATATATTATACTACTGTAATTTTTAAAGGCATGGTGAAGTGATGGATATAGTAGTTGTGGTCATTTTTATAATGTACATAAATAACAAAACACCACATTGTACACCTTTTGCTTGCCAGTTTATTTTATCAGAAGTATGACTTTTGCTGTAACCCAATGACACTGGAAAGCAAAGGGGGCATGGTGTCTTCCCCCGTCGCTTACCAAAAAAGCCCAGCGTATGGTAGATGCCAGTTTATCCACTGACAGTCAGGGGGACACATGCAGTGCACAGATAACGCAGACCCTGTAACTAAAGGATTAGTTTAAATCTCTTCCAAAGTCATACGCAGCTTTTTCTTAGTCTGTTAACGAGTGTCGATGTCATCGTATCTGAGCTTGGTGTCCTCCTTCCTTCCTCTCCTTCCCAAGTACTGATGAGTAGGACCACAGCAGGAAGACCAAGGCAGCCAGACAACTGCAGGGTCATCACTGCTCATTTCTCAGGACTGTAAAGGCCAACCGCAGTGCCCGGGGCTCTCTGCTGCCCTGCAGCAGCAGCAGCAGCAGCAGCAGCAACCTCTGCCACACTTACACTAGGTAAATAGTAGGCTAAATGATGCATCCATTTAAGACTGAGTAAATAGATAAGTTGACAATGTAATATTTACCCTATTAGTGAAAACTTCTTATGCAGAGGATAAGTATGAGGCACAAAATATTAAGAAGACACTGAGTCTCTCTGCCACTAAGACTGACCTATCAGGACTGGGAAGTAAGTTCTCTCTGATGCAGGAGGACAGCACAAGAGTGGACATTCATGCAGGGCTTATACTTGAACCTGAGTTGCATTACATTGACAGGCTATGGAAATGGAATAAATTACCATTAAAGATTAGGACTGGCAACCAGACCAGCTTGACTATAGTATAAACTGTGCAGTTGTACCAGGTCCCATTCCCATGCTTGCTTAGTTTAATACTCTGTTGCCCCTTCATGAAATCATCCTCCTCCTCCTCCTCCTCCTCCTCCTCCTCTTTTTTCTAATTAAAAACAGTTTTTTTTTAAAGCCAGGCTTGGTGACACATGCCTTTAATGCCAGCACTTGGGAGGCAGAAACAAGGAGAAGTCTGAGTTGGAGGCCAGCCTGAACTACAGAGGAAGTTCCAGGACAGCCAGGGCTACACAGAGAAACCCTATCTCACACATACAAAAAGAAATTATAATATAGTTATATCATCCTTCCTTCCCTGTCCTCCTTTCAACCCCCCCCCATGTACTTTCCTTGCTCTCTTTCAAATTTGTGGTCTGTTTTTCTTTAGTTGTTGTTGCTGGTGGTGGTGTGTGTGTGTGCACACAAGTGCACATTCCTAAATACATAAATACAACCTACTCGGTGTATATAATGTCATTTGTATGCATATGTTTCCAGGACTGACCATTTGGTATTGGATAACCAGTTGGTGTGCTCTTCCCTGGGGAGGACTTTTTCTCAGCCCTCAGCATCCCTTACTTGCCTGTAGTTCTGTGTGTAGAGCTGAGGTGTCCTGAGCTTTCCTCCTTCCATGTTAGCATGGCTACTGTTGTTGTCCTTGCTCAGGTCATGCTTAAGGAGTTATATTGGTGAGACTTCTTGGGGGTAGCTTCTGATATTCCTAGGAAACAATCTCACAGCAAATGTTCTTCTGGCTCTTATGACTTTTGTACCACCACCCCCTTCTACAATGATCTGTGAGCCTTAGGTACTAGAGTTGTGTTATAGGGGTATCAGTTGGAACTGGGCTCCCCAACTCTGTATTTTGATTTTTTGTGATTTTCTGTAATGGTCTTTACCTTTTGCAAAGAGAAGTTTCCTTGATGAGGGATATGAACTACACTATCTGTGGATTTGAGGATGAATATTTAGGATGAAGTTAGGGATTCCGCTGGTTTGGTAAAGTAAGTTCTACTCCAAGATCCATGACTACACTAGCCCTGGGTAGGTGGCTAGGCTCCAGTACCAGGCTTGATTTTCTTCTTGTTGTGCAGGTCTGAAGTGCAATTAGAGAGCTGTTGGTTACCACCGAAGTGTGTGTACCACTACTGCACCCTTTGAGTTGCTGTGCCATGCTGGTGCTTGTGGTTCATAGGCATCATTCTAGGGAAGACTGTTAGTTATTTCCCGTCAGTGGGAGTTTGCATGGCACTTTCTGGTACCGTGAAAGTGAATCCTCAGGGAAGAGACTTCCAAGTCAGATCCAGCTTGGGTCCTCTGGATCCCATGTCCAAAGTACACAGTCTCTTCAGCAATAGAGATTTACTTTCCCCTCTGGGGCTCTACTAAGGGCAATAGCAATGGCCTATAATGTTTGGGGAGTCTCTTGGACAGTCCTGACCAACAACTCAAGAGGCCTTCTCATGTTTGGTATTAGCGTTTTTGTTAGATGATCTTTGACTCTCGGAGGGAGCGTTATCAGCCCCGAGGAGAAAATTTCATTTAAACTATGTATGTATATTTATATGACAACTTACGTGTATTATAGGTGGTTTAGGTAGGTAGTCAGTACTAGTATTCCTTTTGCCTCTTTCAGACATCCTTAGGTTATTTTCCCCCTCCTCCCTCCCTCTTCTGTACTTCCCTCTTCCTCCTTGTTTAGAACCCTGACATCTTCTGTACTTCCCTCTTCCTCCCTGTTTAGAACCCCATCTTCTGTACTTCCCTCTTCCTCCCTGTTTAGAACCCTGACATCT
>CABHPQ010167948.1:580-14042 GCA_902168405.1 Peromyscus aztecus | reverse complement strand
TTTCCTTTCCTTTCCTTTCCTTTCCTTTCCTTTTCTTTCTTTCTTTTCTCTTTTGTTTTTTAAATATTCTGGATGTTCACCCTCTGTTAGATGAATAGCTGGCAAAGATTCTCTCCCATTCTGTGGGATTCCTCTTCACCTGACTGTATATTTCTCTAGCTGTAAAGAAACCTTTTTAGTTTTATGAGATTCCACTTGTCAATTGTCGGCCTTAATTCTTGGGTAAATGGAGTCCTATTCAGCAAGCCTTTCCTACACCTATATCATGTAGGATGCTGTTTGTGTTTTGTTCTAGCAACTTCTATGTTTCACATTTAGGCCTTTGATCCATTTCGAGTTCATTTTCTTGCAAGGTGATAGATCTACAGGTCTACTTTCTTCTGCAGGTGGACAGCCACTTTCCCAGAGCCATTTCTTAAAGATGCTTTCTTTTCTCCAGCTTATGATTTGGTGTCTTTGTCAAATATTAAATGGCTGAAATTCTGTGTGTTCATGTTTGGGTCTTAGATTTTGTTCCATTGGTCTATATGCCTGTCTTTGTGCCAGACCATAATGCTTCTGTTACCGTGGCTCTGTGATGTATCTTGAGATCTGGAGTTGTAACCCCTCCAGCGTGATTCTCTTTGATCAGGATTGTTTTGGCTCTCTGGGGTCTTTTGTGAATCCATAGAGGGCAGTGTTTTCTATTCTGTGATGAAAAGGAAAGGCATTTTGATTGGGTTTGCATTGAATCTATGAATGGCTTCTGGTAAAATGTTCATTTACACAATATTAATTCTACTAATCCATGAGCATGGGATATCTTTCCTTTTTCTTTCTTTTTTTTTTTTTTAAATGAGAATTGTCATTTATTCCTAAAGTTGCCAAAAACCATCATCAAGGATGTCTTTCCATTCTCTAATGTCTTTCCCTATCTCTTTCTTCAGAGGATTAAAGTTTTCATGTAGAGGTCCTCTACTTCCTTGGTTAGGTTTATTCCTGAATATTGTATTTTCTTTGAGGCTACTGTGAGTGAGACTGTGTCCACAATCTCCTCTGTGTTTTTGTTGTTGGTGTAAAGAAAAGCTATTGATTTGGGCACACTGAATCTGCCACATTGCTTCATTTGCTTATCATTTCTAGAAGTTTTCTGGTAGGATGTTTGAGTTCTCTCATGTATAGTATGAGAGATACTGACGTCCTCTCTTTCTATTGGTTAATTACGCTAAGGGTCTATCAATGCAGCTTATCTTCTTAAATAACCAGCTCTTAGATGTGCTGATTCATTGTATATACATCTGCAAATGAGGATAGTTTGACTTCTTCTTTTCCTATTGGGGGTCTTCTTAATTTCCTTGTCTTATTGCTCCAGCTGGTGCTTTCAGCATAGCATTGAAAAGGAGTAAGGGACTGGCAGTGGTGGCGCATGCCTTTAATCCCAGCACGCAGGAGGCAGACCTCCATGAGTTTGAAGCCAGCCTGGTCTACAGAGCAAGTTCCAGAGCAGGCTCCAAAAAGCTACACAGAGAAACTCTGTCTTGAAAAAACAAAAACAAAAGAAAAGGAGTGGGGATAATGAAGATCCCTGTCATACCTCTGACTTCAGTGGTATTACTCAAGCTTTTCTCCAGGCTTAGAGTTGGCTGTGAGTTTTTCATATATATATTTTATTATGGGGTATGTTACCTCTAGTCCTATTATCGCTAGGACTTTTATCATGAAGGCATGTTGAATTTTGTCAAATGGTTTTTCTGTGTCTATTGAGATGATTATATGTTTTTTTTAACTTTTAAGTCAATTTATATGGTATAGAGTATATTACATTTACTGACTTGAGTTTGTTGAACCATCCCTGTGTCTCATAGATGAAGCCAACTTTATCATGGTGGATAATCTTTTTGTTGTATGTCTGTATTCTGTTTGTAAGTATTTTATTAATCTATGTTCATCAAGGATATTGACCTGTAGTTTTCTTTTTCTGTAATGTCTCTACCTGGTTTTGATATTAGAGTGATACTGGCTTCATAGAAGGAGTTTGAGAGTTCTGGGTTGTTTGTTTGTTTGTTTTGTAATAATTTAAGGATTGGCTGCTGATCTACTTTGAAAGCCTGGTAGAATTCTGCTGTGAATCCACTTGACCTAGAGGTTTGTTTGTTTGTTTGTTTGTTTGGATGGAAGGCCACCCTCCCCCCACAAGACAAGAGTTTCCTTATGTAGTCTTGGCTATCCAGGAACTCACTCTGTAGACCAGGCTGGAGCTGAACTAACAGTGATCCACCTGCCTCTGCCTCCCGAGTACTGGGATTAAAGGTGTGCACCACCACGACTGGCTAGATGGAAGGCTTCTTATTACTTTTTTAATTTCCTCATTTGTTACAGTTCTGTTTTAGGTTGTTGACTTCTTCTTGGTTTAATTTTGGTGTTTTGGCTGAATCTAGAAATTCTTTCATTTCTTTTAGGTTTCCACCTTAATGGAGTATGAGTTTTTAATGTATTCCCTTATACTGTTCCAGGTTTCTTTGGTGTCTGTTGTAATTTCTGATTCTGTTCATTTGGGTCCTCTCTTTCTTTTGGTTAGTTATGCTAAGGGCCTATCAATGCAGTTTATCTTATTAAATAACCAGCTCTTAGATTTGCTGATTCATTGTATTATTCTGTTTCTATTTCATTAGTTTCTGCTCTTTTATTATTTCTTGCTATCAACTGGGTTTGGATTTGGTTTGTTCTTGTTTTTCCAAGTGTTTGAGTTGTATCATTCAGTCATGTATTTGAGCTTGCTCTCTCTTTCTCTCTCCCTCCTCCCTTTCTTCCTTCCTTTCAATTTCCTTTGTAGTATGGCTTTCAGTGTGTCCCCGAGGTCTTATTCTGTTGTGTTGTGTTTTACTTTTCATATTTTATTTCTTTCTTGATTTCTTCTTTGACCCATTCATCATCTAGTAATAAGTTGTTTAATCTCCACAAGTTTGTACATATTTTGTCCAGTTGACCTGTCTATTGTGGAAAGTGGGTTGTTGAAATCATTTACTATTAATGGGTTGATGTTAATCTATGTCTTTAAACTTAGTAGTGCATTTTTTTTATGAAATGAGGTGCACTGGAGTTTGGTGTGTATATGTTTAGGATAGTAATGTCTTGTTGGTTAACTGTTCCTTGGGTTAGAGTGTAGTGTCCCTCACTCTGAAGATCATATTCTCTTGGTATTTTTGTTGTTGGGAGTGTTTTGTTTGTTTGTGGCAGGGCCTGTCTCACAGTGCCTGGAACTGACTTTGTGGCCTAGGCTGGCCTGGGACTTGTGGCAGTCCCCCTGCCCTAGCTTCTGGAATGTTGGGATTATAGGACTATCTGGCTTTCAGATTCTTAAAATATATAACCTTGACTGTGCTATAACCTTGACTGTGCTAAACTCTCACCAATTTTATCCTCTAAATGTATGATTACTAATTTTCATTTGGAAATAGCCAGAGGCAATTCTGTCTCAAGGGGTATTAAATGATCCCACATACAAAATTAATTATAATGTACTCATAAGTAAACAACTTACAAGTGTAAGACGTGATTGCATTTTAGCAAAGCCTTCCAGGTCTACTGAAATGGACTTCTGTGAAAGGCATCTTGGGAAAGTTTATGAAGAACATCCTGTCCTTGTGAGCCAAGCCTGCTGCTGCACCCCAACAGTCTGAGGCCAGGGTGGGTGGATGGGGTTGCCCTTGCATTGGAGTATCCTGACCTTTTCATTTTATCTTTTTGAAGAGTTTGTGTAAGTAGAATCATGTGGTATTGTATGGGTTTTGCACTTTTTTCTGTTTTCTCTTAAAATCATTTGGGATTCCCCCATGCTGTTCTATGCTATACCTTCTTAAGTTCATAATTTAGGTGTAATAGCAGAGATTCTTTGTTTTTGCTTCTATTTTGTTTTGAGACAGGGTTTCTCTGTGTAGCTCTGGCCATCCTGGAACTTGCTTTGTAGACCAGGCTGGCCTCAAACCCACAGAGATCCGCCTGGCTCTGCCTCCCGAACGCTGGGATTAAAGATGTGCGCCACAGCCACCTGGCCGGCTCAGGATTTTCTTAATAGAATGTCTTCAGTAAAACTCCTGTCAGTTTGGCTTTTGTCTTCACCCCCAGGTTTTCCATCTCCAGTGCCCAGTGAGGTCACCTGTGTGTGCGGTATGTCTGTAACCAGTAAGTGGTGGAGCCAGGCATCAGATGTGGCCTTTCTAACGGGAAACAGCCTGCTTTCCAGTCACCGTATAGGAACATGGAGGATTCTCGTCACAAGTGTAGACTGATTAGTGACAGTCCTGGAAGAAGTGGTAGATTACTTACTTATGGAAGTCATTCATGGGCCACCAAGATGATTCAGAAGGTAAAAATGCTTACCTGAGTTCCATCCACGGAACCCACACAGAGGAAGGCGAGAACTAACTTCTGAAAAATGGTCCTCTGATTCCGCTCCATATAATGTTCCTTGTATGTAGTATGTATATGATCTCGGGATTGACCACTTGGTATGGATAATCAACTGGGGGGACTCTTCCCTAGGGAGGACTATTTCTCCTTCTCTCAGCTGTTTTTGAGAAGTGTCTCTCACTGGTCAGGCTGGCCATGCAGGCCATGCGCTACTGTGCCTGACCGTTTTACATGGCTTCTATGGTTGAACGTGGGCCTTCATGCTCGCACACAGCACTTGGACTTCTAGGCTCTCTCTCTAGCTCTTGTAGAGCATTTTTGTTAGTGTCTGACTCCATGGGAAATTCTGAGAAAAACAATAATAAACATAGTCTCTACCTGCAATGCCCCTCTCATCTGGTAAGAGAGAGATTTAGGTTGAAGAGATTGTTTGTAATTTTAAGTGCTGGTAATAAAATAAAAGCATTAAGGCATCCAATCGAATTAAGTTCAGTAGGTGACTAAAATCCCTCAGTGGGAAGCAGAGATACTTAGGCTACATCCATTCCTTTTTAAGTAGATGTTCCCCCAGATATTTATATTCTTTCAAAGCTTTGTCAGAAGCTAACATTAGGCTACAAAGGTCACAACTGTTTCCTAGCTTCTTGGAGTAGAATTGTCATTTCTTGTCTTTTGGCTGGGCGTGGTGGTGCATGACTTTAATCCCAGCACCCAGGAGGCAGAGCAGGAGGATTTTTGTGAGTTCGAGGTCAGCCTGGTCTACAAAGTGAGTTCCAGGACAGCCAGGGCTACACAGAGAAACCCTGTCTTGAAAAGTCAAAAAAAAAAAAAAAAGATATTCCACTTGAAGAACATGCTATGTATTTTTAAATTAGTTTATTTTTTATTTAGATTATTTCATACAATATATTTTGATCATTATCTTTCCCCATATTTTAAGGATGACTAGACACAGGCTAGGAAAGTGTGGATAAAGCACTTGCTGTATGAAACTGAAGACCTAAGTTTAATCCCTGGGACCTATGTAAAGGTGACCTCTGACCTAGTTGTCCTCGATCTCCAGATGTACGTGCGCGTGCTCACACGTGCACACACACAATAATAATAATTGTAATGGTTAGTCTCATATATATGAACTTGTAATCTGTTATTTAGAATACAACTTTTAAAAGTCACAAAGTTTATGTACAAAAAAAAAAATCTCTGCATTTGTTCATCTGGCCATAATGGCATGCTCCTATAATCTCAGATGCTCCGAAGGCTGAGGCAGAAGGACTCCTGGAGTCCAAGAGTTCAAGGACAACCTAAGCAACACAGTGAAAAATGATTTCAAAGCACAAAGCTCATGATTCACTTTTTTAATTTTAGTGTAACATTTTTATTAATTCCTTGATGTATTTTAATCATGTTCACCCCCTACATTCATGTGATGTATTTTAATCATGTTTATCCCCATTCCTCCCTCCCTCCCTCCCAAGCCCACCCCTACCTCCTTGTTCCCCATCTTATTGTCCTCTTTTTTGTTCCTTTTTAATAACCAGCAAAGTGTCTGGAGAGATGCTCAGCAGTGAAGAGCACTGGCTGCTCTTGCAGAGGTCCCCAGCACCCACACGGGGACTCAGAACCATCCGGTAATTCCAGGGAATCCAAGCCCTCCTCAAGCCACACCAGGCACCAGGCACACACATGGTACACATACATTTCATGCAGGCAAAACACTCATACAAAATAAGAATAAACAAATCTAAAAAAGGAAAATAACTGAGTCCAGTCTGTGCTGTCCAGAAAAGGGACTCTCCCTCTCCCGGAAGCCATCAGCTATCAGCAGCCCCTTTGGTGTGTGTGGAGGCGTGTGACCCCCTCCCACTCCATGCTGGAATGCTGACCGGCTTGATCTTGCGCCATCTTGTGCAGGCAGCTCAGCTGCTGGGGGCTCATGAGTGCAACAGTCCTGTCATGTCCAGAAGACACTGTTCTGCTCTGGTTCTTCCTGACCTCTGGCACTGACAGCCTTTGTACCTGTACTGTGGTCCCTGAGCCGTGTGTGTGTGTGTGTGTGTGTGTGTGGTGGGGTAATAGATGTCCCATTTGTGGCTGAGCACTCCACCATCACTTATTTGCTACATCCTGACGAATGTGTGAACCATCTATTGCACAGAAAGCTTCTCTGACGGGGCCGAGAGCTGCACTAGTCTGTGGGTATAGAGACACTAATTTAGAAGGCAGCTTGATACTATGTCTGTTTAGCACAATAATAGCAGTAGGTTCATCTCTGGGGCCTGTTAGGTCCCCAGCCATGCCAGATTTACAGTTCCCAGCATGGAGCAGGCCTTAAATCCATCCAGAAGCAGTTGGCTACCTCCATAGCATCTTTAACTCTTAAGAAAAACTCGTTTATTTTGTGCAAACCTAATTATGCTTATTTTATACAGTTCTGGCAGATTTAGTTATCTGATTTCTGAGTTCATGGCATCAAAAAAAAACACAACAACAACAACAACAACAACAAAAAAACCAGGCAGGTTTGCTGGACATACTAACTGGCCAAGCACCATGAGATTTGATGGCTACTGATCAGCCAGACACTGAGATAGAAGAAAATCAAGTTGACCAAACAAGTACAACAATAAAGCAAGTGTTAATATTGTGAAATGATTCTCTACTTTGCAAATAGATATAGAAATGATACTTCATATAGTTGCTGTGGGTGAAGGATTGCTGAATTATGTCTTTTGAAAAATATCCCACGGGGGCTGTAGGGATGTACAGTGGTTAGGAGTGTTGGCTGATGCCAACACCCATGCCAGGCAGCTCACAACCAAACTGTAACTCCAGCTGGCCTCTGAGGGCACCTGTACACACACGGGGTATGCTTACACATACATACACATCAATAAAAATAAAATAAATCTTTTTTAATGTTCATATGGGTGCTGGAGAGACGACTCAGTCGCCAAAGTTCTTGCTGCATAAGCGTATGGACCTGATTTTGGACTCCTGGCACACCCACATAAAAGGCTGCGCTTGGCAGCACACACCTGTAATCCCAGTGACAGGTAAGGGGAGGGTGACTGGGGATTACATCAGACACTGACCTCTGGCCTCCACTTGTGTAAACACATGTAAACAAAGGTATATGCACAGGAGTGCTACGTAAAATGTTTGTATACCTACACTTACTAAACACACTCTTGCCATGAGTTCAAGTTATAATTCCAGAGGAGTTGCTGACTATGCCTCTAAATTCTGCCCTCTGCAGAACTACCCTCTATTGAAAGGCTACATCATATTTCCATCCATAAGTAGTCTGTCAATTTACATCTGTTCTTTCCATCAGAACTGCCATGTGTACTTATTTTCTGTACCCAAGAGCAAATAATACTTCCTGATGCCCTTCCTTGTTGTCATTATTTTGGGTGGATGGAGCTTATCAAGGACTCTTTAATAATGTACGGTCTCAGCTGTGTTGGGGATGGAAATGAGAACTCCCCCAATGAATAAAGCATAGGATGGATTAAATAATTAAATAATAGATATGGATGACTCCCTAGCACCAAGTCTAATTCATATCCTAAAATAAAAAATTATTGATCATTGGCAGTTTCAAATTTCTCTTCTTAGCAAAGCTCAGAATGTCCCAGTGTGTTTTCTAAAGCATCGTCTGTACTGAATTGGTACTTAAAGGACTAAATCACAGAGCTGCTTTTGTGAGCAAAAGCATGTTGAGAAAGAAGAATGCTAAGTCTAAAAACAGTAGCCTCGCTCGCTGATGTGGCCTTACTAACACTCTGTTAAACGTTGACGATGAGTTGCATCTAGACTTGCCCCATCTGTCACCTGCAGAAAGGCTTCCTCTGAGAAGCTATTGTTAATCTGGTGAAAACTTCTCCACTGCGTTTCCCTTGTCATCCCTCCCCCAGTGTTACGCCTTTCAGCCACACCAGTCCTGTGATAAGGAACTTCAAGGAATGGTAGTGGCAGTTTTACTTCCAGAATTCTCCTCAAATAGAGTGGGGTGTGGTTGTACAGACTTGCAGTCAGTCTCAGCACTTGGGAAGCTGAGGCAGGAGGATTGCATGTTTCAGTCCAGCCTGGGCTACATAACAAGATGACAGCATGTGTGTGGATAAAGAAAGGTATGGTCTTGGTTTCTGGCTGCAGAACTGGGGTAGCCTGTGCTCAGCTCCTGTGTTTAACAGCTAGCTGACAGTGGGTCACTGAAACAGTGTACACTCCAGTTTTTCCATCAAGTATTGCTAGGAGGAACAAGAGTACTTGGCCCGAAGGGTCTATTGAAGATTGGAATAATCAGGAAAAATGTGTAGGGACATCACAGGCATGGACCTCAGTCAGTGTTAGCTTCTGTTATTATTTTTTTCTTTTTCTTTTTTTGTGGTGCTGGAGACTGAACCCAGAGCCTTGGACATGCTGGGCAAGTGCTGCATCACTGAGCCACACCCCCAAACCAGTTACTATTAATATGTTATTAACATGTAATACATAGATAATAAGTTACTTATGTTCCTATGTGTGTGTAAAGTTCTCTCCATGAAGTGAAACATCCCATCATATCTGGGCCTGTATTTGGTGCTGCGCTAAATAGCCAGAAGGGGCAGGGAACACAAGGTACAGAGCTGTATAAGATTTGAATCTACTCTTTGTGAATTCATACACTTATGAGAATTAATGGTTTTTCTCCTGAAAACTAGAAGGCATGGCAAGTCTGTCAACAGTCTGTAATTTCGGCATTTCCATTTAACGAAAGCCGACAAGCTATGGAAGGTGGTGGAAGGACCTTTGGCAGCATCCTGCCGGCCGAGTGTGTGTGGGATTGCCTGGTGGCGGTGCAGACCACCACTGGCTCCGCCACTGTGTGTTCCCACGGGACCCCAAACATTAATGTGCACTCTGGCATTAGTGCCGCCTGGCACGGTGCATGAGCAGCGTGGCCTGCATTCACCTTGCTCCTCCGTTAGGTTTCACTGTCCCACTGAGCACTGCCTGACCGTGGTTTGTGAGAGAAGTGTCATAACGTCGTTTCCCTCCCTCATCCCTTGCTCAGTCACGCTGCTCTCCATAGCAGTGCCAGACAGGCTTTCTGAGATACGTTTTGAGATTATACTGTAATTATACCACGTCCCCTTCCCTTTCCTCCTTCCAAACCCTCCCGTGAGTCCCGCTCCCTTGCAGATTTCTTATTTGTTGTCACACACACACATACACACTCACGCACACTCACACACATACGCACACATATACACACACTCACACACCCAAACACACGCTCCTAGATACTTAAACACACCGTGCTCAGTCTGTATAATGGTACTTGTGTGAATGTTTTCAGAGATGAGCATTTGGTGTTGGATAACCAATTGGTGAACTCTTCCCTGAGGAAGACTGTTTCTCCTCATCTCAGAATTGCTTAGCTATCTGTAGTTCTTTGTGTAAGGCTGAGGCTTTCTGGGCTTTCCCCCTTCCATGTAGCTTGTCTAATGGTGTCATCCTTGTTCAGGTCATGTTTAGGCAGTGCCTTAGTTAGGGTTTCTATTGCTGTGAAGAGACACCATGACCATGGCAACTCTTATAAAGGAAAACATTTAACTGAAGCTCACTTACAGTTCAGAGGTTCAGTCCATTATCATCATGGCCGAATATGACAGTGTGCAGGCAGACATGGTACTGGAGAAGGAGCTGGGAGTGAAGAAGGAGCTACATTTGATCTTGCAGGCAACAGGAAGTGATCTGAGTATCACACTGAGTAAAACTTGAGCAAAGGAGACCTCAAAGCCCACCCCCACAGTGACACACTTCCTCCAACAAAGCCACACCTCCCTATGAGCTTATGGGGGCCAGTTGCATTCAAACTACCACAGACAGTAATGTTGAAACTTTGTGGGTGTAGCTTCTGACATTCCTAGGAGATACAATCTCACAGCAAATTCCTTGTTCCACAATGATCCCTGAGCCTTAGAGCAGGAGTTGTGCTGTAGGGGTATCAGTTGGAACAGGCCTCTACAATTCTGCATTTTGATTGGTTGTGGTTTTTTGAAATGGTCTCCATCTGTTGCGAAGAGAACTTTCCTTGATGAGAGACAATGACCACACTTACCCAGTTAGACCCTGGGAAAGGATGTCCAGACAGTTCTTGCTAAGCAACACATTATCTATCACCTCCCTAGAGCCAGCACCTGACTTCATAGCCATGGCCAGCATCCGGATAAGTGGTATTTTCCCCACACATCCGCTCAGGCAGAAAAGGACATTTTCTAATGGATACTCACATCTATAGAGTCAATGACTGCCACCAGTTTCCATTTTCTCAGCAAACCAAAAGATCCAGAAATGCCTTGGCAGCATGGACTCAGTGCTGCAGCTTGCATTTCCAGCTCTGGTCAGTATGTCTCTGCCTTTGGAAGTGGATCACTGCTACTATGTTACTTAGGCAGAATTTCACTTTTGGACCTCCACACAACGCCCTGTTCTGTGCCTGCAGAGGTTGACATGGAAAAATGGCTTGCTTCTGATGTGCTATTGGACTCAATCAATGAGAAGCACGCATGGGATCTCAGAGAGTAGGAGTATGTGGTTGTGATTAATCTTAATCCCTCTGGCACTCTCAGGTCACCACAGTTTGGTCCATCACTCCATCAAAAGCCAAAATTCTTACCGGGTGACCAATAGCAATGATCTCCAAGACGGACAATCGTTTTTTCTCTTGTCCAGGAAACAGCCCATTGGCTCAGTTAACTCTGGGGCACAGAGCATCCCTGTTGCTTTTCCTGCCCACTCCTTTGTAAATGATCTCTTATTTTATGAAACGTCCCTTTGCCCCATTGACAATGCCATCTGTTTCCTAAGAGGACCTGGACTCACGGAGGGCCTCCGGGAACTTAAATGACAGGGCTTGCTGTGCTACTCATTCATCATGTGGACAATGGCCACCCTGACATTGGCAATTTGAATTCAGAAAAGTGATTATATACAGCCCCAGAAGTTACTTCACTAGTACACTTGGAGTCTAGATCAGTCCAATTAGACTGGGGTTTCTTCTTTGGAAACATACTGAGTCTGCAGAGAAGAAATCTGTGACATAAGTCTGTATTGACAACATGGCATTTATTAGAAGTCACTGTCAAGCGTTTTTATTCTCATGTCTGTGTTACCTCTACTCTACATCACTGGGGGAGTTATTAATCTTTCAACATTTATAATTCTTCAGATTATATCCTTTTTTAAACTAAATAAGGCATAGAGACTCTAGGAATGGTCAGCGTGGTCCCAGGTGCAGGGTCCATGATCATGATCATGGTGCTGAACCCTACAGCAGGTCACCACTTATTTCTGGGCAGTCTGATCTCCTGAACTGCTGGGAAATAAATGGTCTTTTCACCTTGAAATGGAAATATCCATTCTCTGTGACCACTTTTAGGTTCTGTTCTCCAGTGACTTAAAGATAGATTTGTTTTCAAATTCATAGTCTTGGGCTGACAAGATGGTTCAGCGTGTAGGTGCCTGTCACCAAGTCTACAACCTGAATGCAGTCCCCAGGACTCACATGATGGAAGAAAAGATTTAGGTCCAGCAAGTTGTCCTCTGACCTCCACATAGTCTCTGGGGCCTATAGGTGTGGGAGTGGGCACACACAATGAATGAAATGTGGTTTTAAGAAATCCATAGTCTCTGTACCAACATTCTTCAGTTGACGGGCATCTAGGTTGTTTCCAGGTTCTGGCTATTACGAATAGCACTTTTATGAACATTGTTGAGCATGTATCTTTATGTATCAGCATTCCTTGGGTATATGCCGTAGAGTGGTATGGCTGGGTTTTGAGGTAGATCGATTCCCAGTTTTCTGAGAAACTGCCATACTGATTTCCATAGTGATTGTACAAGTTTGCACTCCCACCAACAGCGAAGGAGTGTTCCCTTTGCTCCGCATCCTCTCCAACATAGACTGTCATGTTTTTGATCATAGCCATTCTGATAGGTGTAAGGTGGTATCTCAGAGTTGTTTTGATTTGCATTTCTCTGATGATTAAGGATGTTGAGCATTTCTTTAAATGTCTTTCAGCCATTTGTGATTCTTCTTTTGAGAATTCTCTGTTTAGCTCTTTAGCCCATTTTTTAATTGGATTGTTCAGTATTTTGATGTCTAGTTTCTTGAGTTCTTTATATACTTTGGAGATCAGGCTCTGTCAGATGTGGGGTTGGTAAAGGTCTTTTCCCATTCTGTAGGGTGTCTTTTTGTCTTATTGACCATGTCTTTTGCCCTACAAAAGCTTCTCAGTTTCAAGAGGTCCCATTTATTAATTGTTGTGTTCGGTGTCTGTGCTGCTGGTTTTATATTTAGGAAGTGATCTCCTGTGCCAATGCGTTCAAGAGTACTTCCTACTTTCTCTTCTATTAAGTTTAGTGTAACTGGTTTTATGTTGAGGTCTTTGATCCACTTGGACTTGAGTTTTGTGCATGGTGACAGATATGGATCTATTTGCAATCTTTTACATATTGACATCCAGTTATGCCAGCAACATTTGTTGAAGATACTTTCTTTTTTCCATTGTATAGTTTTGGCTTCTTTGTCAAAAATCAGGTGTTCATATGTGTGTGGATTAATGTCAGGGTCTTCAATTCAATTCCATTGGTCCGTATGTTGGTTTTTATACCAGTACCAAGTTGTTTTTACTACTATAACTCTATAGTAGAGCTTGAGGTTAGGGATGTGGTACATATACACAATGGAGTACTATGCAGCAGAGAAAAACAATGACAGCATGAAATTTGCAGGCAAATGGATGGAACTAGAAAATATCATCCTGAGTGAGGTAACCCAAACCCAGAAGGACAAACATGGTATGTACTCACTCATAAGTGGATTCTAGATATAAAGCAAAGAACAATCAGACTGCAACCCACAAAACTAGGGAGGCTACATAGCAGAGGGGGGACCCTAGGATGACTGTGGCTTATAATAAGTTCTGGTTTTACTCAATCACTGGGCAAGCTTCAGTGAAACATTTCACTATTAGGATAAGAATTTATGCTGTATCAAGCTGATAATAGAAAAATAAAT
>CABHPQ010167947.1:17992-28168 GCA_902168405.1 Peromyscus aztecus | reverse complement strand
GGGTCACTGATACTGTAAAGTGTCTATATATAAAATGAATATTAACTCTGTGCTGATAGCTTTCACAGCCTATGTTCATTGTGCTGGACTTCTTGCTTCTCAGCTGGGGTGACGCTTCAGCCAGACTTTGGCGAGATGAACTCCTTCCTCTTCTAATGTCCCCATAATTTCTCTCTCCACCTATCCTCACTCATTACTTCACTCCCCAAGAAGCCCAAGGTGAAATACTTTTGCAAGCCACAAAACCTCATCGCCTCTCACTGGTGGTTGCTGCTGCTGACCTTGGCTGTTAGAAATCACTCACCCTTTGCAACATTTCACCATGCATTTCCTAATCTGGAACACTCCAACTTCACTGCACGCTGGGTCAGTCCTCTTCCACCCGCTTCTTTAGGTACAAATTTCAGCAAGCTTTTCCAGGTGAATGAGAAACGGAGCCAAGGTGGCAATGAGATTCAGCAGAGCCCAAAGCAGCTACCACTATTTGTCTTGGCAGTGAAATTCAGTGAGTTGGTTATGTCATGTGCCCACAAGCCTGTTTTCAGTAACTCATTTCCTGAACACTGTATCCTAACTATGCAGGCAATCGTGCATGCATCTGCACATGGGTATGCTGCACACCACATACACAAGAGCTGCCATGGACTTCAAGGTAGGCAGAGCAGGAGACAAGAAAATGATAAACAGAGTTCAATCGATGTGGGAGAAAACATGTAGGCATTTAGAGCTTTTTTTTTTATGTGCATATTAAGAAGGCACAAGAGAAAAGCAAATACTAAAGAAACACATCAGCTAATGAGTTTACACAATACACTTTGGAAGTAAATTTTAAGAAGGACAGCCAGGCAGTATCTAAGTAACACAGTTAAGGTGTTTTCATCTCAGTTACTCCATATGAATTAATGTCGATTAATTAATGTTGATTAATAACTAATAATTAATGTCAAGGAAAAGTTGGCTCCTTTGCTCTGTGTTGTGTCTGGTACTCCGGGACTTCCTGTGCTCGGTAACTTTCAAATAATAGTATGTGCATATTGCTATGTAAAGTTCCCAGCTTTTACTTTGTGTAGTCCCTGAAGGAAACAGATCCTAATGCTGCAAGAGAATGAGATCGAAAGTCACAGCAAACAGTAAACAGTTCTGTAAAGCAACTAAATGCTGTCCTAACAGGTCTGTATCCTTTTATGTTTATGGTTTCATCAACACTGACTTTGGGATTCAAATCTGTAAGAACCTCAAATGCGTGGTAGGTAGATGTGTTTAAATATAATTAAGAACTATAGGATCATAGTCTGAGCTACTCAGGTAGCAAGGTCACACACTTGAATCCAGTCTTGGCTACACAATGACGTTCATAATCAGTCTGTGCAACTTAGCCAGACCATGACTCAAAGTAAACACTTGAAAAGGAGGGCTTACCTACACACAAGGTCCTGGGTTCAAACTCCTGTACTACAATAAATAAATAACCCAGAGAAAAATGCCATATGATCAAACTAATAGAAAAACAGAAACAGAATAAACTCATGTTTCTAAATTCTGAAACCTTCTGTAGCTGCACCTTTTAAGTATCAGTGAGGAGGACTGGGAAGATGGGATACCCAGAACCCATGTGAAAACTGGATACAGTACTGAGTATCTATAATCCCAGTGTACCCCTATGGGGAGGTGAAAGACAGAAACAGTTGAATCCCAGATGTTTAGGGGTCAGCCAGCCTGGCTAATCCAAAGAGACCCACCCTGTCTCAAACAAGGTAGAAAGGCTAGGACCAACACCTAACGGTTGTCCTTGGACATCCATGAGTGCCACGACACACTTCCCTCCCTCCACAAACACACCACCACCACCACCACTGCCGCCGCCGCCGCCATCAATGAAAACACTAAAACTAGCTATGAGCTACGCTGCACTTACACCAGGGATCCAATAGACATTTAGACTGTGACAGCTTTCCAGGAACACAGTAATCAACAGTGGCTTTAAAACCATAGACTAGAGTCTTCTCTGCCAATACTCAACTTGACCTGAGAGCCCTGTACTGTGGGAAGCAGAACTCAAGGCATGCACACTCTAGCTTGTCAGCTTGCATGAAGGGAAAGAGGGACTAAAGGCAGAGTACTAAGCTGCACTAGCACAGTCTGAGATAAACCATACCTCAACCTTCCTCACTGACCCCCTTCAGAAAACCTTGCTCACCGGTGAAACCACACCCTATTGCCAGAACCTAAGTAAAATGCCCAGGGCCTCTGGCCCTCGATTGCACTAAACTCTTAAACTGCCCAGCCAGAACAGGACTGAACATTGCTCAGCAGCTACTCACAAGCCCACTCAGCCCAAGAAATTGACAAATTCCTGGGAAATTCAGTATTACTGACCCTCCAAAAACACCTCACTCCAAACTTAAATGCTTGAAGTTTTTCTTTAAAAGGTAAGAATACAATTAAAACCAGCGCAACTTATTCTAAAAGGGATATCAAAGGCCAACTGTGTCCTAAGCAAGGACATCTATCTTCAAATGCACAGATTTAACAGTCTGTGCGGGCTGAGTAATATACTATTTAAGCAGCTGTTAAAATCTGTTCCTGTTTTAACATCATGAAACCTCTTAGCCCTTATTTGAAAAACAAATTTTACAAGTGATGAGGGTGGTGACACGGACAGTCCCCATGAATCATGAGGCTTGATGTTGTCTTTCCCAAACCAAAATGAAGGCACTGAATCATCCAGTCTCATCCCACTGCCTGGAAACCAGCAGGAGAAAGCAACCAGGACCGAGTACAAGAAATACAGAGAAAAGAGCATGCAGAGAGGGTGCCACTCCATTGAAGTGTCCTCCTTAGTCATGACACTCCAGAGACTTCTCACCATCTATAATCTCCTAAGCCTGCTTCTACCACACAAGGATACAAAAGTTTACTCATTTCAATAAAACCAAAAGTGTGGTTCCATCGAGCACGGGATGGAAAAATCCAACTGCCTTGGCCCAAAGCACGTGTCTACTGATACGTTTCAGCACCCATACAAGCGAGCTCCATGCCCAGCATTTGTCTTACTGTCCTAGAAATTCACCTGACACGGTACACAGCCAGCAAATACGTGCTGAATGATTGTATAAATGTCAACGGCTGTTTGCTATTACTGCTACGATTTGGTTAGGAATTGTTGTTTCTATTCAGTGTAGACTTAATAGAAAACAACCAAAAGGATTCTTCTGTCTGAATCACCATTTGGAATCGTCCAAGATTATTGTTGCCAATCAAAACTAGGGTTTTTAGGACAGAAGCAACTAAGAGGTAGATTCAGCTATTCATCCCAATTTGCCAAACAAAGAGACAGGCAATGGTGAAAAGTAGGGAAAGGAGACTTAATGGAGGGTCCAGTGATCCCAAGATCATCTTCAGGATGCAGACAGGAACTTTAGGTTTAAATGGAAGGAACTAAGGTAAAGGGTAAGAGGCACACACAATTAAGCAATCACTGTCTCAGGGTCCTGCATGGTGGCCCAAAGAAACCTTCATTACCTAAGGGAGCAAGACAGTTCTCAGGAGATGACTATTCCTGGCATAACGAAAGGATGCAGCCTCACCAACATGGATAATTGCTCTCACTGTGGGGCTATCTCTGTCCTCTAAGGCTCTGCTGTTCCTGGAATTCAATGCGACTGCAGGCTTATGGGGGAAAAACACCTGGAGAAGACCATCATGAAACCTCTGGGGGTCTGGAACAGGACACTCTCAAAGCTTACCTGGAGATACCTCAATTCCTTGTGTCTTTGTGCCTCAGTCTTGAAGGATGAAAGATGCTATACATCACTGGCTGGTTTGTTGTTGCTGCTGCTGCTGCTGCTGTTATTGTTGTTGTTGTTATTGTTGTTGTTGTTTGGCCAGCTCTCTTTGAATAATTAACAGGCCTAAACACAGAGGCGAGCAAGTGGCTGACCCAAAGCAAAGGGGACAGTTGCAGAATGAAGCTGAGATGGCCACACCTCGTTCCTGCTTTTTAGTTACCCTACAGGCTTAGATGAAGGGCCAATGCCGTTCAGCAAAAGACATTTCCAAGCTCTTGTTGGGACTTTACAAGACTACACTTCCTCAAGAGCAAGAAAAGCACCATTTATTTCCTCCCAGATGCCACAGTGTGACAGTCAGCAGTCAGTTCCGAGTCAGCACACACGAAGCAAGCATGCCACCAGGTACACAGGGCAGGAAAGAGCTCTTCAGTGTCACACATCATGAGTGACACACAGAAGTGTCCTGTCAGGTGAGGAGATACACTTGTGTCCCTTTAGTTATGAGACTATTAAAACAAGAGTCCCACCCCCGCCCCCCGCCAAAGAACTAAAATTTCCTCAGGAACCCCATGCTAGAGGGATGGAAGGTTGGACCCTGGAGCAGCACAGAGTTCTGATGCTTTATCAGACCACCTTGTAGGACAGACCTGAATTGAGAAATCATGGGTCAATGACAGGCTGAACAAGGACTTGGGAAATCACTGGACCCTTTTATTTGTTTTTTCCAATGTAGGCATCTCCTCTGCTTTTCACCAGTACTCCTCTCTCAAACTTTTACATGTACGACCCAATGTTCTATTTATATTGGATCAGAACTGGCAGCCAGGCGGTGGTGGCACATACCTTTAATCCCAGCACTCAGGAGGCAGAGGCAGGCAGATCTTTGTGAGTTGGAGGCCAGCCTGGTCTACAGAGCGAGATCCAGGAAAGGCGCAAAGCTACGCAGAGAAACCCTGTCTGGAAAAACCAAAAGAACTGGCAACATTACTGATTCATTTTATAACAGCTTATAAATTTTTAATCAAAGGAAATAAAAAGGCCAGACACAATACAAAGTCAGAAAAACAAGTAGAAGGTGGAAGAAGAGCTTGTAGAAGGCTCAGCTTAAAGAAAGCATTGGAGGAACCAGGCTTGTCAAACATGCTGGCCCATTTTCTCCGAGGAAGGAAATGAATGACTACTTTTCACCTGGAATGCCGAAGTGAATGGTGTCTGACAACCCGGTGACCTTTTGCTATTCTGTTATGAGCCAGCCTCCACCTGAATCCCTGCTATGTCCTGAGACTTGTTTAAGCCCTAATGCTGTGCTTTGTCTCTCTGTGAATAAAGTCATCCCTATGAAAGAGACCCCATGTGACCTCCACCAACAGAATCTATCCTTATGCTTATCACAAATTCTTCCTCTGGGTCCTATTCCTGAGCCCTGTTCATCAGTCAATAAAACTCATTCTTATTGTAAAGGTCACAGGTACTTTGCTACATTGCTAGGAAGTTTCTATGTAGGTATGTCTGAAACTATGTTGTGATCATTGTCACGTGGAAATCCCTCCCCACCGTTTTACTCTGCTTAAATGTGTAAGAAGAATAAACCATGAGGTCAGTCTCTGGAAGATTTGGACCTAGTGCCTGCAAAGACAGTACTGTCTCAAGTTTCATTCTTCACCTCACAAAGATCATCTCCCCACACTTGTGGGGTTCCTGACAAGAGCTAAACTATCCAAGTAAGTAACCAGTTGCCTTGCCAGAGTTCAAAGAACTCTCCCAAGAGGGGCAGGACATTCCTAATGTTAAAAAGTAGCCTTGAAGGGGTCTCACTCAATCTGTGTGGTCCAAATGCCAATCTTGGATTTGTAGATTTGTCTTTGTTCCCAGAGACTTGGGGGGCGGGGGGACAACCAGCCTTGTACCCTGCCCTGTCCAATGACAGTTAAATGAAGTAAGTTATTTCAACCCCACCCAAGCACCTTCAGGAAAACACTTTAGGGGAGTGGAATACACACACAAAACACCAAGAGTGCCCTGTGTAACTCAAGCTCCATTATTACACCAAAGACCGCACAGAGAAAAGAGAATCATTTCCAAGGACTTCAATTCTTCTCAACTGGTTGGAATGAGAATTAGAAAATCCAGTCCACCAACAGCCCTGCAAAAGATGCCAGAGCAGCTCAGTGCTATGGTCAGTGGCAATGTCATGGCTTGCTCTGGACAGAAAGGATGCTAGGCAGACCTCAAGGAAGGTTCTGAACAGTCACTAGTGTTGCTAAACAAATTAGAAGACTATGAGCAGCTTCCTAAGGCAATCCCCATGGCACTCTCTTCAACCACTGTGTTTTCTGGAAGGTTCTGGATACAGCTAGACTCAGGAGCAGCATAATCTAACAAGGTAAATTACAACTTTGGGCAACCATAAGGGCTCCTATGGCTCCTATGGCTAAGAAACTCAATGCTTATGTTTCTTTCATCTTCAGGAATTTCAGTGTAAGTATCCCAGTGCAAATAATCAGCCAGTGCATTGAGCTGGGAGTCCAGGAATTCATATTTCAAGTGAAATTCTGTTACATGTAGACAAAGTAACAGTGATCTTGCAGCACCCAATTATGTAAGTCAGACCTGATGCAAGCATTCACCATAAGAAAACAAATGAAACATCGCATAACTAACTTTTAATACAGCCAGCCTACTGAAATAATATTTCCCATATAATCATATGAATAAAAAACATTATTTACTCTTTTTAAAGCAGCCAGATGTTTTGTTTGATTTTTTTTTTTTTTTTTTTTTTTGTTAGTGTGCTGGTTTCTTTGTGGCACTGGGGATTCAAACAAAGGTATTGTGCATGCTGATCAAATACTCTGCAACTGCAATAAATCCCCAGCCCATTTCTTTTTTTAGTCAGGGTCTCACACAAGCAGGCCTTAACCTTGGGAGCCTCCCACCTCAACCTCCCTGGTAGGAAGGCCTGCACCACCACACCTAGCTGGGAATTTCAGATTGCATACAATTCATATTATGTTTATAATGTAAAGAAAAGTTTCTATAGAAGCAAATCAGGGGCTAGAGAGATAGCCCAGCGGTTAGAGCACTGGCTGTTCTTCCAAAGGACCAGGATTGGATTCCCAACACCGACAATGATAGCTCAAGCCATCTGTAACTCCAGTCCCAGGGGATATGACCCCCTCTTCTGGACTCTTCAGCCACTGCATGTACATATTATGCAATATTATATATGCAGAAAAAACACTCAAACACATAAAAAAAATTTTTAAATTAAGCCAATCTGTTACAGCTTTCACTCTATAAATACGACTTTTGTGTGTGTATGCCTGGACTCCTTTTGTAGTTTATGGAGCCTATGGGTACTGCACAGAATAACAAATATAAGTAAGTAAAATAAATGTGTAAAAGTACAAAGGAAACCAATTATATTGAAACATGACTTCTAAAGTACTTGTAAAATAAATTTACAATACAGTAATGCATTTTCTTAATAAAAACACTGAAGAATCATAAAACTGGATTCAATAACTACTGTGACCTCTAGTTAGAAAGAAAACAAAGCATGGAAAAATCTGAGCATGGTGGTATACTCCTGTAATCCCAGCATTTGAGAGAGAGAAGAATCAATCAGCAGTTCAAGGCCACCCTTTGCTTATAGAATGTCTGGGAATAGCCTGAGCCACATGTCAGCCTGTCTGTAGCACTAATCTTAGAAGGTCTTATCAATAAAAACAAACCTGGAGCCAGGTATTGGGGTGAACACTGGAAGATCAGAGAAGCAGAACAAGCCACAGCTTCCTCACCTCGCAATTCCTCACCTGATCCTGTTTCCTCAGACTGGAAGCCTCTATGTCCTTATCCAAATGGATCTCAGTTGAACTGTGCTGCTCAAAGTCTAAAAGCTTAACCAGCCTAGTCCCTGGTTTTCACACCTTATATACCTTTCTGCTTTCTGTCATCACTTCCTGGGATTAAAGGTGTGAGTCACCATGCCTGGCTGTTTCCAGTGTGGTCTTGAACTTACAGAGATCCAGATGGATCTCTGCCTTCGGAATGCTGGGATTAAAGGTGTGAGTGCCACCATTTTCTGACCTCTATGTCTAGTGGCTGTTCTGTTCTCTGACTCCAGATAAGTTTATTAGGGTGCACAATATTTTGGGGAACACAATATCACCATACCTGTCTTTAATTTTTAATGTATAAATAATACTATAAGATATTAAAATATCTAAGCATCCTGCTGGTGACTTTATGGTGAATGCTGCTTACTCCACTGAAGCTTACTGCCTATGCTCATAACAGAAGGAAAGCTCAAGTTCAGCTAGTAAAGATATGAATATAATTTTTCTTCTCCAAATTCATGGATCTCCGAACTTCTATACACAGGCCTCTTGTGGCCCCACTAACTCCAAGCTAGGCATGCTTCTTTAATTCCAGGAGATTCGGTCTGTCACAGATGCCCCGAACTCTGGGGGCTCATTTCTGTTAATGCGGTGTTGATGACCCACAATTCTTGTTTTTGACCATAACCAAATAAATACTAGGAAGAGCTTCCGTAACCGAGAAGACCACACAAAAATCAGTGGCACTTCATCTAATTCTCATTGTTTGTTACCATCTGCAAACTCTTGTGTAATACTGTGTGCCAGGCGCCCTTCTGAGGAACGCAAATATTACGTCTTTAATCCTACCCTAAGAGCTGCATGCTATTGGCCTTATTTGCTTTTCACAGATCAAACAACGAAGGCTCAAAGGGAAGTCAAGTCCACGGTCACAAGACTAGGAGTCCAGCAGAGACCAGCTGCCTTGATTTTTCTCAAGAAGCAGGTACTACCAAACAGGAACATGGAACCCGCAGACTACTCACAACAAGGGAGCCTTCCTTCCTGCTTCCAAACTGCTCAAGGGGCGGGATGGAAGGCAGCCTTCACACCTCCTTACCTATCCACAGGTTGGCAAATTAAAGAGAGCACTGTTCTTTATCGTATCTGGGGCCTGGTATTTTTCACCTTATCTAAACTATGTTCCAGGAGACTCTCAAACCAGTGATAAGCCAAGTTTCGACTCCGCCACACCGGCTTAAGAGAGATTACACACATATTTTCGACTTAAGCAGCAAAAAGGACAGAGAAACCTCAGTCCCTCTGCATCCTGTCACTATTGACACTGGGTTGCCAGGGGAGAGCAAATCCTGGCTGAGTTAAGGATTCCGCAGTGAGGTTTCTGCAGGGAAACCAGCCCTACAGGTGTATCCAGGGAGGCAGGTGCACCAGCCACATTCCTCTCCCAACTGAACAAATGAAGGTTTGTCTCCGCTGTGCCAGACTGCCGGGGCCTGATAAGCTCATTTAGACAAGAACTTCACAACACAGGAACACTTGAGCTAGCTGTGTCTCTGACAAGAAAAAGAAAATAAAAATGGCTGTCAACTGCCAGCCACGGAAAGAGAAAGGAGAGAGCGTCGCCACAACATCCATCTAAAAAGACAGTGCTCCTTAGGTCGATGGTCCATGCACATCAGTGACTTTACAGAGTCACTGGTCCCTTTTCAAATGGGACGCACTTAAAAGCTTCACCCTGGCTGTGTGGAAGGGCATCCCTTTGTGAAGTGATAGCAATGGCAGCCGTGATCGTAAGTGAATCCATTTCCTCCAGAGAACTATTTAACTCCACCACCACTCTCCAACGAGCCAGGCTCCAATGCCAAGGGGCAAAAAGGCAGGCCTCGGAGGCCCGGCTCATTCTCAGATTAACAACCTCGGAGGAATCACCCTAACAGAAGATATTTTCAAGATTTTAGTTCATAACATTTTGGGACCAGATGAAATTTGAGTTTGCAGTTATGTTTTCTGAAATCTCTGAAGTCATTTGTTTCCCACAGTTTTTCTCAGAAACTAGTTTGTGGGGAGGTGGGGGGGGGGGGGGAGCCTCTCCTAGGCAGAGGACTACCTCAAATAAGGTCACTCCAAAAGAAAGTCAGCCCACACTGAGCCTGGGCCACAGGGCAGAGCTACGGATATTGACAGTATAGCACAACACTAGCACAGACGCACGTGCTGTGGGTGGGGCACACCAGACCTGTTACTTCCAAGCACATAGGAAGTGATGCTAGCTATGCAGTGGTTATCTCCAGTGTGAAACAGAGGTGGGTGGGTGTGACAGGAGGGCCAGTGTACATAGGAAGTGATGCTAACTACACAGTGGTTATCTCCAGAGTGAAACAGAGGTGGGTGGGTGTGCCGGGAGGGCCAGTGTGCGAGAGGTGCCCTGTTTAAGGACAGACTCTGAACTGAGTCACTTCTCATTCAAAGGCCAACTCTGTCACATATTAACTGAGAGTATTAGTCTAGTCACGTGAACACTTGCTGTCTTCATTTCCTTGTCACTA
>CABHPQ010167947.1:0-17892 GCA_902168405.1 Peromyscus aztecus | reverse complement strand
TATTTGGAACAAGCCCTGGCTCAGAGCGCATGCTAGGTATAGCCATTTGTTTCTCTTTTTGAAATCCATATGGTTGTCATTTTCTAACAGAACCGCCACAACAAACAGTATAATCCCTGACTCCATTGAGAGATAAAGAATTGAAGCTTAAAGATATGGAATTTTCTCAGAATCAAGCAGTAAAATGCTACGTAAAGGGATTCTATTTCTGTTGTAGGAATTCACACACCGGTAGTCTTGGTGTCTCTGTCTATCCACCCACCCATCCACCCATCCATCTTTCCATACATCCATCCATGTATGTGCATCTATCTTTCCATACATCCATCCATGTATGGGCATCTATCTTTCCATCCATTCAGCCATGTATGTGCCCCTCTCTCCTCCACTTCTCTTTCCTTACTTTTTGAAAGAAAGGTATGAGATACACAGAAACAGACAAAATAAAGACATAAAAATAGAAAGAAGGGAATAACGATGAAGAGAAAGGAGAAAATGAAATTGTCTTGGACAATTTTTTTAACTGACTTAAAAAAATCAACAATAACAACAAAACAAAAAAATACAACTTATTACAAATGAAATTCTCCAAATCAAACTCTCTGCAAGGACATCATCAGGGTGTTCCTTCCTAGTCTCCTAGCCAGGCTTCTGGAAAGTTCTGCTGGACAAGTAAAACCGAGCAGGAAAATGCTTAGGGGTGAGGGTGAGAGGAGGGTACCAAAGGCGCCACCTGCCCTCCCAGAGGCCAGGAGCAGAGCATGATAGATAACCTAGGTGTGAGGGAGAAAAGGCCCTCTCCTCCCCATCCAATGCCTCACAATTTCTCTCCAAAGAAAACGGACCTTGTGTTTCTTATTTTCCTCTGGATGGCCATTTTTAGTTCTGGCATTGCGAGGTTACCCTTCAAATATCAGCATGCCAACCATGGAGCTTCCCAGTGCCACCTTAGGTCGCTGGGCAAGGGTAGGAAAGAGGGCAGCGGCAACACTGGGGCTGCCAGTCACAATATTTCCCCAGGCGGCAGGGCTTTCTTCTGCCTGCAGTGGAGGATGCAGAGACCTAACAAAGGAAAAATAAAACTCCTCTGCGCCAAAACACAGCCAAGCACCATTTCCTCCTCTGCTGTCCTGTGTCAAATGCAGACACATCCACAGCGCCCCTGGGGCTCAAGGTGTCCTTCAGAACATACACACTCGGATATGAAGCACGCAGGTCGGCCCCAGAACGGATGTATTGGGGTCTGATTTCTGACACTCTCGGTGAAATAGCTGTTTCCCCGAAAACTAAAGTGAAATAAACAAATACAGGAGTATTCCAAAGCAGTGACACCAGGCCCTTCTTCCTGTGACTCAAAGACTTCATCAGCCTTTTGTTATAATGAACGTGGCCAGAAACTAAGGAGGTGCATCGCGGGAGGGCTGCAGGGCTCCTCGTACCAACTCCATGAGGAATTTTAAATGATTCCCATTTTGCAGACAGGGATATTGAGGCTCAGAGAGGCTCAATGTGTGGCCTCACATAACTTGGCACTAAGCATTTGGACCAAGATTCCAGGGGCTGAGGTCCTACCACTAACACTTAGAGCCTCCAATAATCACCTAGTGGTCCTTCAGTGGGAAGCCTTAGGTAAATTCAGACTACTTATACTCCAAACCTCAGTCAGCCTCTCAGTCAGTCAAGCAACCAATCTCTTGCGCTCTCTCTCGCTCTCTCTCTCACTCTCTCATGCTCCCTCACGCACGATAAATCTAGAGCCACCACGGAACACACTTTGGAACTATCTACTGGAATTAGATAAATACACAGTATATGATCAGGTACTACGATTCCATCCAGGCTACACTCCAGAGAAATAAACATACCGGTGTATGCCAACATCATAATGTTATTTCTAATAGTTCCAAACCACATACAACATAATGTCATCAAAGCAGAACACAGGGGGCTGGGGAGATGATTCACTCCGTAAAAGTACCTGCTGCACACGCACGAGCACCTGAGCTTGGATCTGCACCCAGGTAAAAGGCCAGGTACAGCTGCATACATCTGTAATTATAGCACTGGGGAAGCTGAGCCGAGAAGACCCCTGGGGCTTTCTGGCCTGCCAGTCTAGACGATCATCAATGAGACCCTACCTCAGGAAACAGAGAGCAACTGAGGAAGATTCCAAACACCAACCTCTGGCTACCATATACAGGTGTGCACGTGTGCACACACACCAAGTAGAGCACAGAAAGAAATGAGAAGATATGCGTGCTACAAATATCAACAGAAATCAAGAGTCTGGACCTTGCTGATATACTACATGAACAAACCTCAACAAGACAGCAAGAAAGAAAAGCCAGGAAGAAAAGAAGCCATACCAAGTTCCTCTGCTCATATACACTTTGAAAGCTCATAAAAACTCCCCAGTGAGGATGAGGTCACCATGAGAAGGGGTTGAGCCCAAAGTAGGGTGTGTGGTTGCTGTCAGGTTCTCCTTGAGCTGCTGTCACTGACTCCGGTGGGTTGGCATGTGCTATGCCATCTCTCACGTATGTCATCACAATGGGACTTCCCTCCCTCTCCCTGACCTCACTCAAAGAAAGCCATTCCTTAAACCTCACTGAGTTCTTGAGACGAGCACAGGGAAAACAATGCATAAGCTCAGGTATACTGAAACGAGCCCAGGATTTCTCACACACACACACAAACCACTATGGAGAGACTACTTCGGTCCTCAAAGCTCAGCTTGGCAATATTTAAACTACGCTTGTAACAAATACAGATCTGCTTATCGTGGCATCAAAGGGGCATAGTGCAATCCATCTTGAGAAGAGACTTCTAGACAGAGTGCCTAGAGCTTATTGCACCAGCAGGCAGTCAAGTGTCTGACACGAAACAGTCTGGGTGGAAACAGTGCACGCTGAGACAGTCACTAAGAAAAGCAGAGGCTACAGCCTGAGGCTGGGGCTGATACAGCTAGACGATTCCTAACAGTCATACAGGAAACGACAACATTTTAGGTAGTCTGGCACATATATTTAAGGTAGAAAGCCAACGCCCATGGTCCTAGGGAGCAAAGTACACATTCTGCCCGTTGGCTATTATAGGCAGGATATCACTGTTTTGACAACTGCCAAGGCACAAATAACATTTCCATTTCTGGAAGTTTCTGAGGGGCCTAGTGGCCAAAGGCACAAAGAACTCTGAAGTAGCTTGATTCTCTACCTTCTCCATTTGTTCAACTTGAAAACTATTTCAAACTCACTGTGTTCAAAACACCCTGGCTCTCCCTTACAGTTCATTAGGTCCCTACATTTCCACTGTCTTACAATGGGTTTCCTTACAAAATTATTTGATTCACAACAACATATCATTCATCTGGCCATCAGAATTCACCAATGCACAACACAATGTCCATCCATAATGAGTACTAATAAAGGCCTAATAGGCAAGAAATTAATCCTCTCTCTTCCCTGTTCCTTTCTTGGCCCCACCCCCTTTATGAAACAGGGTCTGGCCCAGGCTGGCTTCCAGTTACTATGTACTTGAGGAGAGCTTCAGAGCTGAGTTCTGATCATTCTGCCTCCACCTAGGATTCTAGCTAAGAACTACAATTATAGGTGTGCGCCATCAAACCGAGTTTATGAAGTGCTGAGTATTGAGCCCAGCACTTAATGCATGTCAGGCAAGTGCTTCACCAACAGAGCCATATTTCCACTCCCTATATTCTCTTTTAATACCAAAAATAGGGCTGAAGAGGTGGCTCAGTGGTTAAGGATGTTTACTGCTCTTGCAGAGGACCAGGGTTGGGTTCCCAGAACCTCTAACAGGCAGTTTATCACAGCCTAGAACTCCAGTTCCAGATAATCAATTTCTCTAGCCTCTATGGGAATCTGCACACATGTGGTGAACATAACCTGATGCAGGCATGCACATACATAACTACAAATAAATAAATTTCTAATATCAAAAAGCAATTTTTTTTCTCTGTTCTTCTCACACAAGTGACCATAGCCCTGTACTCTTCAAGACTGGTCTAAACTTGTTCCAGATGGTTTTTTGTTTTGGGTTTTTTGTTGTTTTTTTTTTTGCCAGTTAAGCCAGTTTTCCTAAGCCTGGACTCCCACTGTGGAAAAGCTCCCAGAAAAGCCAGTGGAGATAAGAAAGTGATGTCTAGACTATCCTGCTTAGCCTTCTGAAATTCTCCAGCTGCTCTGCTGAACCTCAGCAATCAAGTCAAAGTTCACATTTCACAGATTCCTCATCAGGGTTTTGACATCTGTGGAGAGGAGACCTCGGGGAGGGCGGACAGACATGTCTCTGCCTCTAACCAACACATACAACACGTTTAATAAGACAGACATGTTTCTGGCCCTTGGTCATCAAGTAAAAAAGGTGGTCTGTCCCATGGGAGGATTCAAAAGGGGTGAAACATAACCTAATGGCAACTTAATTACAACATTTTAACCTAAAATCCACATGGAGCAAACCATCTACGTTTGAAGCTGGAATTAAAAATCTCATTGTCCACAAATATACCCACTACTTCCATTGAGCAGAAGTGTACAGGCAGGAGGGCTCTCAGGTCCCTTTACCCATCCTTTTGCTTTTGTTTTTGTTTGTTTTTTGAGACAGGGTTTCTCTGTGTAGCCCTGGCTGTCCCAGAACTCGCTCTGTAGACCAGGCTAGCCTCAAACTCACAGAGATCTACCTGCCTCTGCCTCCTGAGTGCTGGGATTAAAGGCTTGCTTCAGTGCTCAGGAATCCAAAGAGGAATCTCATTGTCCTGAGGAAAGACATAAACAGAATCTGGGGCTCACACCAACACCAGATCGGGTCTCCTCCAAGTGCCAGTAAAAGATCTTTCCATCGCTCCAGAGGGTGATTTGCAACAGGAGCCCTCCAGTGCTTATCTGCAGCGGATACTCCAGCAGAATCCACCGATAAAAAATTTTAAATATATAAAACAAGGGAAAGAATAGAATGTGGAGAGGAATGATGAGTCCCTAGTTCCTCCTTTTTTTACTTTAGTAAAATATGTTTGTTTGTTTGTTTGTTTTTAATAGTTCAAATTTTTCTTTTATTTTTTATTTTTTAAAATTAATTTATTTATTTATTTTTCTATTATCAGCTTGATACAGTATGTATTCTTATCTTAATAGTGAAATGTTTCATTGAGGCTTGCTCAGTAATTGAGTAAAACCAAAATTTATTATAAGCCTCAGTTGTCCTAGGGTCCCCCATGCTATATATATAGCCTCCATGGTTCTGTGGGTTGTAGTCTGATTGTTCTTTATTTTATATCTCGAATCCACTTATGAGTGAGTACATACCATGTTTGTCCTTCTGGGTTTGGGTTACCTCACTCAGGATGATTTTTTTTCTAGTTCCAAATGCCACAGTTACACACATTTCCTGTTTACTGATAATAGCAGGTCACCTGACAGACTTCCTACACCTCATCTTAAGCTCTTAGCTCCCGGTGGGCAAGGACTCCTATGTCTCGGAGCGGCCTGGCTGGCAGGGATGCAAACACTAAGAGGCAAGTGGAATGAACATGTGAACTAGGTTCCCATTACAGCCAAAGCCACCGTGAAATCCCAGAATAGTCTTCTCAGCTTCCATGACATCATGCTTTCAATCACAAGACGGGGATGAGGAGCAGTCCCTTTCCCATCTGACGGTATCCTCCTGCAGCAAGCTACATCCATCTGTCGAACTGCATTAGAAGTGGCGTGCTAGACTGACTATGAACTATCCCAACAGGCGTGGTCCTGCTGAGAGAACGGCTTTGGTAAGCTGTAGAAACCTGAAGGTGAAAGGGGGAGCTTCTGAATCAGTGAGACCCTAGATTAAAAAAAAAATAAAATAAGAATAAAGCAGACAGTGGCAGAAGAGAATGCCTAATGGCCCCCTGTGGTCTCCACATGTGTGTGCATGGGTGCATATATCCAAACACCCAAGTGTGTGCACCACCCATGTATTACCACCACCACCCCAAACCTAAGTAATCTCTGTCTAGTGAAAGGAATTATTCAGCATAAACTTACAGAAATAAAGTCACTCTGGGTGTGCTACTACCTACCCACAATGCATTTCCCAGCCAGTCTCTGAATTTATCCAGTTCTTTATCCTGCCCCTTCTACCGAGGTTGTAACTGCTGCTGTTATTTTCAGCTTGAGTTCCTTAAGCAACAATGAGCAAGCAGAAGCAAACTGTACACTGCCGGCATTGACAACATGACCTGGACCATGAAGACTCCTTAAATAAATGAGGAAACGCAACACCAGAAAAACGCACTGAACAATAATGTGTGTATTCAACACAGTGACCAACAACAGTCTGCCGTGCTGAGTGTCTTAGAACACAGCATAGCTGGATGTGGGCTTCAAGGGCACCCTGCAGAAGACAAGGATCCTTGTACCTGGTTCAGTCAGCAGCTGAAATGAAGAGAGAATGACATCCACTCTTACCATTTCACATGCTTCAGAAGTCAACCTTTCCATAAAGACAGGCTTCATTACTCTTCTCCCGACATTCCTGCTGGGTTCCCTTTAATAAAGTTTCCGCAAGATAAACATCACAAGTGTTCCACTGTGCTGAGGGGGTGGGGGAAGGAGCATCCAGCAAATTGCTTAGTTAGCACTGAAAGTTTGGGAGCTATCTGAGCAATCAGCTAAGTGGTTTGAAAAGGTTGTTTCTCCAATTGGAACAGCTTCCGTGATTTGACTCAAGAAGCCTGTCATATACCAGTGGTTTCAGGGTAAGAAGTTAAGCAGGGTAGGCTTGTTTGGTCTACTAGATAGACAATATCCTGAACTGTATTCTTCATATACATTCAAGTCCTTCTGAACAAATGGTCTTTCCAAATCCTGTTTGGAAGATGGGCTTTGCTCTACCATAAATCCCACTAGAGTAGAGATGGGGACAGGGGTCCCTACCTACAGTCCCCAGCTACTAGAGAAGTTGAGACAGCCCAATCACTGAAGCCCAAGGGTTCAAAGCCAGCCAAGACAATAGAACCAACGGCCAAAAAAAGAAAGCTAAAGAACAGTGAGGAGAGAGGAGGGGGAGGAAGTATAATGAGGAAAAAAAAATCTAAACGTCCATTAGAACTAAGACAAACCACTGGGGAGCTGAGGTGTGGTGCCCCTGCATGGAGAGGTCATATCCATACCAGTACCAACAACAAGAAAAAGAAAATGTCTACCAAAGGGAAGGACCCATCTCTTACCACTTTGAATTTCCCAACATGGCCCCATATGCTACTCAGGAAGTAAATGGAAGAGAACAAGGACTCCACAGAAGCAGGGAGTGAGTCGCTGGTTCCTCTGTACAATCCCAATTAAAAATAAAACAACCCTCCCAAGCCCCTATCCACAAGGCTGTTGAATTGTCCTCACCAGGGAGTACCTGGCTCTCCTATCCTAAGGATCCTGCCTTTGGCTCCTGCTACTTTCCACAATTTAACATTTACCCAACTAAGGACCCCCCTAAGCAGCTGTGTGCCTTCCTCTCCTGAAATACAATCCCTAAGAATCATACAAATCCTTAGGCTTAACCAGGATTCATTTCAGAGGATTCCATGAGCCTGCCCCCCACTTCTTTTTTGATATGGTCTTGCCATTAAACTATCTTCCAATGATCCTCCCACCTCAGCTTCTTCAGGAACACAGGCTTGCTCTCATGCTCAACTCTCTTTCCCATCCAAACAAGCCTACACTGAAGCCGGGGTCATATGTGGTTTAGGAGCTACTTCCAAGTTCTCTAGGTACAAAAGATCCATCTCCTGGACATTCGGGTCACACAAGAAAAAAAGGGGTTTTCAAATGAGAAACACTTTTAGAAACTATGTCCATCAAACTCAGCTCCTTCGGCCTGCTGATGATACCAAGGACTGCTTCGAAGAGACAAGCAGGTTTGGCCGAGGCCCCAAGGCATAAACATCCTTGCTCTAAAACCTTCCAAAGAGGCCAGAACCAACTGCATGTATTTTTCTTAGCTGAGAAACAGATGTAGGGTGCAAAGGATTTTCCACTGAATACCTCTGAAACAGATGCAACTATGTGGTAAATGTTCCCCTGCCCAGAGGATCCACTGTCAACAGAGACCCGACAGAGGAACCCCGAGGCTCGTGTCCATCAGCGCGTATGAAAACCTCTACCACTAGTATCCCACTCTCACGCCTACGTCATTAAAAGTGCTGCTGCTACTATTTCACCTTTGTCCTTTTCCACAAACTCATTTTATGTGATTAAATGTGTTTCAAGTGAACACTCTTCAGTAAAAACTGATAGGTCTATAAAGTACAGGCACAGAACCAGCTTCATAAAAATACGGTAACTCTGAAAGCAAACGGTTCCATTAAAAACTAGTTTCTCTCAAGGATATTAGTATATGTTAGCGGAGCAGAAAAGCTTTTTTTTCTTTAAGTATTAGTTAAAGGGGGGGGGTGAGCATAGGAGGAGGTGTGTGCATGCCGGGCACAGGTGTGGAGGCCAGAGGACAACTTTCTGGAGTTGGTTCTCCTCCCACCTTTGTGTGGACTCCAGGCTTGCATCTATCCGACTGGGCCAGCTTACTAACCCCATAAAAGCGTATTAACACCTAAAAGAGACTTCTCTGAGGTAATCCCAAAAACGGAAAAATTCACGGAAAGACAAAAAATTTGAATGGAAGCAGGAGCTCCTGGGCACAGCATGAGGCACACAGGACACTGCTTTCCATGCGCTGCCTCTCAGAAGCAGAAGATGGTATCACAAGCACAGCCTATACCCTGAAATGCCTTCTCCCATGTTTAATGCCCATGTGCAAGATGGGGATAGGACCCATATTTACTTGTTTCCTAACCCTTTTTCCACAATATGCCTTCGATGGCAAACTGGGAAGTTTCTAGCACCTCAGATGTTTAGCAGTTGACAAAGGACTCACTACCAAAACACCCCAAGGTAACTCCCATCCAGCCAGAGCACAACGGCAGAAAGACTGAGCTGGAAACTCAGGGGGCAGAAAGGTGTTTCTGCAAGATACAAAACACAGCAAAGTGATCTCCCTTCCTTCCTCGAGAATAACCTTCAAGAACTCAAGGGCATGCCAAGAGTCACCATGCTTGGGTGTGTCTTGTCTCCCTGTTTCTACAATTCAGATGAACGTTCTTTTCAATCACAAGATGCCTCAGCAGTTAAGAGTATTTGCACTCTTGCAGAGGACCCAAGTTTGGTTCCCAGCATGCACATGGCAGCTCACAGCCAGCTAGAATTCTAGTTCCAAGGGGTCTGACACTCTCTTCTGGCCTCCACAGGCACCAGGCACATATGTGGTACACACACATTCAGGCAAAACATTCACACATATAAAATATTAATAGCTGGGTGGTGGTGGCGCACACCTTTAATCCCAGCATGCAGGAGGCAGAGGCAGGTGGATCTCTGTGAGTTCGAGGCCAGCCTGGGCTACAGAGTGAATTCCAGAACAGGCACCAAAGCTACACAGAGAAACCCTGTCTCGAAAAACCAATAATAATAATAATTTAAAATAAGGTAGTTTTTTTAAAGTAGGAGCCACTGATTAAAAAGGAGAAGAAGAACCACTAGAAGCGGGTGGAGAGCTCTAAATAAGGGACACATCAATGTCAGGGTCAAAGGACCCCTCCCAGAAACCTTCCCTCCCCAGCTGTGCTCCACTAGAACTCTGTAAACACTGAATCAAGTTACAGGGTACCCCATCTGGAGGCCAAGACTGGGAAAGAGAAACAAATGGACTGTCAAACTGGGTCCTCTGCCAGCCAAGGGAGGGCAAATCGTCTCCCACCAAAAGCGTTCATGGAAACACCAGGCCAAAGGCCCCCAGGGGAACCTGTCTTCTGACACTGCACATGCAAGCAGATACCTCTGGTTCTAAAATGGTAAGGAATGTGGGCCGCCTACCCGCGCAGCCTATCTTTATGCGCTGGCAAAGGCCCAAGACAAGTTTATAGGCTCCGAGTCCCCGGCACTACAGATGAGGACCTGTTCTTAAAAGCCTCCCAGGCATTGGCACAGAGGAGCGTGCAGGAGAGGCCTTGCCCAGATGAGATTGCAAAAGCAATGAAAGGAGGTGAGAAGGTGAGTATGGGGCGTCAGGCTGTCATGGAGGGAAATCCAGGCATGCTCTCAAAGAGCACCAGCAGTGTTTTTTAAGCACACCCCGGGGCTAAGTGCTCCCCAAACTGGGGTGAGACAAGCACTTGAAATAAAGTCTTGGCCACGTCTAGGCCAGGGACGGGAAGGAAGGAGGACAGAAAGGATAGTAAGAAAACAAGGGCTGAGTTTAAGTGCATCGGCGCACAGGTAATAAAAGCAAAAGGGGGGCGTGTCCCTGAAAGGGCAGTCCGGCAAAACCTACTCCAGACACCAACGGCGGCCTACCTTTCGAACCAGCAACTCCAATGCTGCGGCTCTATTTTATAAACACAATTATTTGTGTACAGTGATCCAAATCAAAGCGTACAGCACCACCAGAGCATTATTTGCAAAACCAAAAGACAGGGAGAAAGCGGTACTCATCAGTGGAGAACTGGTTGAGTGCATTCTGTACAGAGCACTGAGACCGGGGTAAAAGGCCAAGTCATCAAAAAGAATAAAGGTGGGGCTGGAGCAATGGCTCATCGGTTAAGAACCCTTGTTACTCTCGCAGAGGACCCAGGTTCGGTTCCTGGCACCCACATGGTGGCTTACAACAGCCTGTACCTCCGGTTCCAGGGGATCTATTCTCCTCCTCTGCCCTTCACAGGCACTCGGCATTCAGGTGGTGCGCGTGCACACGGCACTGTATGCACTCACACGTATACATAAAATGAAAGTAAGAAAGGGGGAACAAGAAAATCACACGCACGATTTAAAAACACAGGAAGTAGATTTCTATGCTATGGTCAGACGTAATAGTATACATACTCTACACTTAACTGAAGAAAAAGAAAGAGACAGAAGTATGTTTTTAAGTGGCTGAACAATCACCAGAACAAGAAACAGCCACACCGGGTGGCGGTGGTGCAGCAGAGCGGTGGTGGCGCACGCCTTTAATCCCAGCACTCCAGAGGCAGAGGCAGGCGGAGTAAGTTCAAGGCCAGCCTGGGCTACAGAGATCCAGGGCAAGCACCAAAGCTACACAGAGAAACCTTGTGTCAGAAAAAAACAAAACAAAAAAAAAAAACAAAAAAAAAAACAGCTACAGCGGTTCCACAGGAGGACTAGTTCAGTCAGGAAGTTAGAGACTTGTCACTCTGCACTTTTTACCCTATATCCTCTGAACACTGAATTCTTTTACTCTACACATGAAATTCTTTTTAAAACATACAGTGAACATTACCTGTCTGTGGATATTCTAAACCAGTTACTCATGTTGATGTACTCACAGAGTGTGGTGGCCTATGTGGACTTTAGTCACAGTGCCTTGGTGAGTGTACTGCGAGGAATTGCTTCACACCTGTTGTACATTCTTGAGGACACCTTAAATGTTCAGCAGGCAGGGAGCACATTGGTATAGCCAATTTTACACAAGGTGTAACTTGAAGGAATGGCTAAGCAATGTATTTAATGAGGTTCCCATAATGCAAGGCTGAACCCTGACTCAAAATAATTAGGTCAAAGAGTCAAGTACTGAGGACCCTCCCAGAATCTAAGCCAGTGACTAGAGCTGCTCTCAAGGAACATACTAGCTTCTTTCCCATGCTGAGAAGCACTGGCACTCACCCTTCCTGATCTTTAACAACAGTCATTTTAGCCAGAGCAAAAGGATTTCGCAAGCTAGGACTTACTGACACATGGGGCCACTTGATCTGTGATGTGGAGGGCTGTACCGCGTACCACAGCCTGCCTACCAATGTCTCAGGCCTCCGCTTCTCCTCATCCCAGTCCTGACAACCAAAACCATCTCTAGACCCTGACAGATGACAGTTAACAATGACGGCTGCTGCCTTAGGAAGACTAAACTGATTTCTCAGTTTATACTGTAGTATCAAGAAAGAACTTTGACTGACAGCTTAAGTGCTCAAGTTTTGCTGTTAACAGCCTGAGTAAAACCCTGTCTTCACCTCACAAAACTGATTATGCCAAGTGGCACATGTGTTTAATCCCAGCACTCTGGAGGCAGAGGCAGGTGGATCTCTGTGAGTTTAAGGCCAACCTGGTCTACAGAATGAGTTCCAGGACAGTTGGGTCTACACAGAGAAATGCTGTCCCAGAAACAAAAGAAGCAAAATAAAAAACAAAAACAAAAACAAAACTGTAACTACAGGCTCTCCTTGCTGTTGTACGATAGGCTTTGGAGACAATTTGTTACATAGCATGCTTACAAAAGAGCTGTCCAATACACAAATTCTCTCTGCTTATTTATGGCTTCCCCAACAACAGAGTAGTCAAAGAATAATGTTACTGCATGCTTTAGAATTATCTCTATTCTACAAGTACAGAAATGTCAGCTGTTCTTAAAAGATAAAGGCAGAGAATATGAATGCTGATGAATTATTACTTATCAGACTCAATAGGCTCCAGAGCAGCAGTTCTTAATCTGTGGGTCTCCACTCCTTTGGGGGGTGAAACAGCCCTTTCACAGAGGCCGCCTAAGACTATATGCATATCAGATACTTTTACAATTCATAACAGTAGCAAAATTAAAGGTATGAAGTAGCAACAAAAATAATTTTACGGTTGGGGGGGTCACCACAATATGAGGAACAATGCTAAAGGGCAGCAGCATTAGCAAGGTTCAGAACCACTGCTCCACAGCCTTCCTTAAGGGGCTGTGGCTTGAGGGAGTTTGCATTCAGAAAATACACGCTGCACCTCTCTAACTCAGTATCCCACTCAGAGAGCATCTGCTTTAAAGAGAAGTCAGTATTGTGTGTTTCAGAGCACGGCAGGCTTCAGCATCCTCCTGGAATGATGTACTCCTCCCCTGCAGTTCCTGGGGGGGAGGGGGTGGCCGGCAAAACAGTCTACTGTCCAAGACCCTTGCCCAAAGAGGAAACACAATCTGCACCCAACTCAAGTGGGGGTTTGTAGTTCAGAGGAATCAAAGATGAACAATTAGAGAGCACAGGTGAGTCCTGTTACTTCCCACAAAGACTGATTCAGCCAGGAGCATCTCCTCCAGGCAGACATGGAGTTTTCTGCATCCTGCTTTTCCTGCATGGTATGTTTCCTTGTTCTTCAGACCATGGACCACATAGTAAGACTAGCTGGAGGGTTTGTTCCCCCCCCCCCCAATTATTTAGTGTATGTATGATGTACATGGACATGGCAAAGGTACCTTTATCCGCTGAGCCATCTCCCTAGCCAAGGAACGAACTTCCTGCCCTACCCAAGTTCAACAGCTTCCTCTTGGGCACATTTAACTATCATTCTATACTTCAAGTACTATCCAATAGAAGGAAAATCCAAGGCAAAGGGGAAAAAGACCTAGCAAGAGGACAAGAAGGAAACAAAAGAGATGAGATTGCTTGTGTTGGGGTCAGGGGTTTTTGTGCCCCGCCCCCCCCCCCCCCCCCCCCCTGCAGGCTTACCCATTTGAACACATGGTCTCTAGCTAGAGGCTCTGCTGTGGAAACCTGTGGAATCTTTAGGAGCTGGGGCCAGGCTGGAAGAAGTGAGTCACTGGGGGAATGTCCTCGGGGTCTTTTAGCCCTCCTTCCTGTTAGGCATTCTGTATGCTTCTGGTCAAGTCACAATACGAAGTCTGCAGTCACGCCATAAGGGACTATATATATTATACATATATACATACCCTGTCAGACCCTGAGACGACACAAACCCCTCCTGTCTTCAGTTACTATGTCCAGTGTTCTGTCACAACAAGAGAAGTACCTGGCGCACAGTGCTGGGGGCCAAGAGGGCAGGGATTTGTGGGGAGGGCTTTCCCAGGCCAGCCCCTTCAACAGAGCATAACCTCTAAGCCTGCCAGTTTCTACATCAAAGCAGTTCCTGCCCACTTCAAAAGCAGGATGGAGATGAAGGGCAGCAGAAGGGAGGAAGCACACACTGGCAGCAAAGAAGCAGTGAGGGAAATGAAAGGGAGTATGACACAGCCACCATTGTCCATTCACATCATCCACTGTGGTTGAAAGATGCTAAAACCAGCCGAAGAATACCTTTGCTGCTTAACGGATTATACCTTGGCAGTTCTAACCATTTTCTGGTGCGAATATCCCATGGCTCAAGACGTGGCATACTCTTTATTTCATTTACAAACTGATTGCTTAGGCAGTTCTGTTTACTTCCTTTGTTATGTGACCCTGTCCTGGACAACAGGCACTGTATACTCTTCATGAGGCTGGAACTACTGTGTTCAACAACTTCCATTAACAATTTCCATTAAGCCTGAAATCTCAGGTATTCTTGCTAAAACTGAGATTTCCATGAAGGGTCAGGAGTTAAGGAAAGGATGCTAAGTTTGAGGGTGATGAGGAAGAAAAACAGATGAGAAAAATACCAAGAAGAGCAACCCAGTACCCAACCCGGAGTGATCAACATTTCTTAACCAGGTATACCCACATACTCCATCCTTGGGATAGCACTAACACATGTTAGCAGTACTTTACATAGGGAAAAATAACTTCAAAGGGGGATATGGACTTGGCTGACTTCAAACATCTGGCAGACGTTAGTGCTCAGATTAAAAGAAGGGATTAAATGAAATATGGTCCTCTGAATCACTGCATTCCAATACTACCTCCTGGCAGATACCAAATGCATGGTCTTTCGTGTCTGTTTGTATTTTGTCTTGAATCATTTTTTTAAATGTTTTTTGTTTTTATGTGTATGAGCATTTTGCCTGAAGGAACCAGAAGAGGGCATCAGATCCCCTGGATCTGGAGGTATGGATGACTGTTAGCCACCATGTCAGTGCTAGGAATTGAACAAGGGTCCTCTGGAAACACAGCCAGTGCTCTTAATCTCTAAAGCATCTTTCTCCAAACCCCTTGTTTGGGTTTTGAAATAGGGTTTTATTTCACTCAGGCTGGCCTCAAAATCACTACGTAGCCAAGGATGACCTTTAACAAGGCTTGTCCTCCACAGTGCTGAGATTACAGGCATGGGCCAACACCCTTGGTTTTATGCACTGCTGGAGAATGGTCAAAGCTTTGCAAAGTCTACACAGGCACTCCACCAAATCAGTGACAACCAATCCCCAAACGTAACTTTGTGAAGAGGTAAAGACAACCTAGACATTCCCCTGGAGACATTACTCTAAATACCTTAGCCCCCACTCTTAACAAGATCAAGTTTTAATGAGATCTGCGGTCAGGTATACAGTTAAGTGGTCGATCATTCAGCTATCATTTGTAAGACCTTGGGTTGGTGCCTAGCACTGAAATAAACAATTAACGAGCTAAAGCAATTTTCATAAACCCTCTAATCTGGCTTTTTCTATTTCTTTCTTTGAAAAGGAAGTTAAAAAAAAAAGTGCCTTGGGGTTGCATGAGATTTGACAATATACTCCCTTAACTCTGACTACTGCATCCCCCACACAGCACTGACACACATGTGGACAAACTTTGCTTTAAGGACTCTATTCAACTCTTAAGCAACAGTACAGAAGTATAAACTGTAATGTTGGACATGGAACTGAGGACCAGTGTGTATGTTTATACACACAATGGTAGCAGAGTGGCTGCATTTGAGGTCTAGATTAAAACTGATCTCCAAAGTTTACTGATTTTTAGAAATTGCAAGAATTAACTGTTCTAAACCTTAGTTGTGTTAACCATAAAGTAGATGTAAGTTATAACACTTTGAGAAGATAAAGGTAACACATGCATATGAATTGCTTAGCCCAAAGCTTAGCACACTGAAATCACTCTTTCAGTATTAAAATTTATTTGTTCAGCTCATCTCATTTTATTTCCTAAATTCTTTTATTTTCAGAACAATTCATATAATCAGGATAAAATGTAAATAATGAGGATAAATAATCCAACTAAAGAATGGCAAAAATACGGATGTCATAAAATACATGCTGCATTAGTTCATTTTATCTAAAATTCATTTTGGTTTATATTAAATATGGCTTAAAGAAATGTTGACTGTTCCCCCTTAAGAATTGGCACAAAGCTACTACAAGGGAAAGATACACAAAAATAAAACCACTAAGTTACTTTTGAAATGTTACTAGGGAAATGACAGGGCAGACCGTGACTCTAGTTAATCAGCAGGAAATCACTCGCACCTTGAGGGCATAGATCCCAGAGCACACCTTACATCCTACTGAGCAAGACCAGCTGCAGAGACAGCAGACCCTCCAACAACGGAAAGCACAGACCAACAGAAGGGGAAGGGGGGAAGATTAATTAGGTCACCTTATGTCACCAGTTTGTGATGGCTATTTATTGCTGTATAACAAATGAGTCTGGTTTTATTACTTTCAAATAACCAATATTTATTATCTAATGGCCTTATGAGTTAGGGAGCTAACAGTGGCTTGGTTGGGTGGCTGTGCTTCAGGGTTTCACATCTCTGCAGTGAGGAGAGCTGTAGTTACTTAGCCACAGCTCTCAGGAGGTAGCCGGACACAGCGGGCCCCTCAGTCTCTCAGCACAGAGGACCCCTCTGCAGCACCATTCACCACATGGCTTCCCCACAGGGAAAGGATCCAAGAGAGGAGGAGAGAGAAAGATGACTAGGACAAAAGAATTAATCTTACAAATGGCAGGCCACAGAGATGCTACGGAGCACACCAACCAACCCTGGCATACTTCAGCTACAAAACACATAAACATGGAAACACCAGTCGATTGGAGGAACTTCTGACTGTAGACTTACAAATCTTTATAAACTCTCCGACCCACACCAAATTCTGATAGTAACAAGTCAACGAGGCATGAGAGGCAGGATTATTTTGCATAGTTGCACCAGTTTACACAAGTCATTCATAATACGCCCCAAAGTTTAAAAAGGAAGTATCTTTAAAGAAAAAAACAGTAATTATCCATGAGAAATGTCAACTTGAATTTTCTGCCTCACCCAAAAACAATTGAAATGCTCTTGCTGTCCAACTTGCAACACTTGGCAAGAGGAATTTTCATTCTGAAAACTCAGGACTTGACTCAGCAAATACATCAGTGCCCAGAGACCAATTTCCAAAATCTTCTTATGAAGCATACTCCAGACACAAAAGAGAGGCAAGTCCAAAAACAGCCTCGTCATGTCTAACCCTTCTCGGAACACCATATTTTATATAAGGCATGAGGTAAGAGCAAACACCCTTCCAGAATGCCCTATAAAGTCTGAAGCCAAGACAGCTTCTACATCACAAAAAGCTTTCTGCTGATTTCTCTCTGTGTCTTTATCTTGTCAAATGTCACTCAGACTTGGACTGGAGTTATGTCTTAAAGGACAGGTATTGACTGTCTGGAGCTCCAGATCACCCCTCACAGTATCAACCTTTGGCCTTCTTATTTGGCACATTTTTTTTCCTTATTTAAAATGTTTCCAGGGGACAGTGGTAGGTGTGTGTGTGTGTGTGTGTGTGTGTGTGTGTGTGTGTGTGTGTTATGTGTCTTCATGTGGATACTATTTTAGAGGTTGCTCCTCAGGAGCCATCCACCACCTTGCTTTTTGAGACAGGATTTCTAGGTTAGCCTAGAATTTACCAAGTAGGTGTGGCTAGCTGGCCAATGAGCTGTAAGGATCTGCCAGCTTCACCTCCCCAGAACTGGAACTGCAAGCAAATATTGCCACTCCAGACTTTTGTTGTTGCTGCTGCTGTTTTATTTTGGAGTTTCTGGATTTGGCTTCGGTTTTATTTCTAAGATGGGCTCTCACTATAGAGCCCTGGCTAGCCTTGAACTCATAAAGATCCTCCTGCTCCTGCCTCCTAAATGTTGGAATTACACAAATGTGCCACCATGTCCACCTCACTCCCAGCTCC
>CABHPQ010167946.1:4726-47813 GCA_902168405.1 Peromyscus aztecus | reverse complement strand
AAAAAAGGGAGGTATTTCCTGTGGGTTGTCTTTAAATAGACAACCCACAGGAAATACCTCCCTTTTTTCTCGGAGAGGTTGCTTCAGCGAAAGAGGCTAGCCAGCGGCAAGCGGGTAAAGCTCTTAGCTCTGACCTCTTGGGTTTTTCTCCTTACCTTGGCCTTGTGTTTCTTCTTAAATACGTCTACAGTCTTATAACTCAAATTTCCCTGGTTATAATGAAGTCTTTTTGTTTGTGTTTTGACAGCAGCCTCACTTTGTAGCTCTGCTGGTGTGGAATTCACTATGTAGATCAGGCTGGCCTCAAACTCACAGGGATCAGGTTGCCTCTGCCTCCAAAGTGCTTGTATTAAAGGCATCACTACCAACCAGAACTATTAGTACTTTTATATTGATGCTAGACGTATAGGTTATTCTTTGTTTACAATTTTATTGAAATTACTGTTCTCTTTTATAAAATTGCAGTTCTTTTCAAGTTATAGTTGATTTATTGGAATTTTTTAATTTTGTTTTTTATTAGGGAGACCCAAACTGTTGGGGGACTAAGGAATTTCTTTTCGCTAAAGAAATTATACTCTTTCAAAGTCTAAACCCAATATGCTATGACATATTGACATATGAGACTTCCTATTCTAATTGGAGGTGTCAAAAGTGTTCATCCCTTTGCTAAGTACTAAAATTGTTCATCAACCCTTCTCCCCCAATTTTGTGGGTTCAGTTTCTGTCTCTGTTTTTATCAGATACATGATGCAACTCTGTCACAGAAGCTGCTCTTCTGTGTTTGTTTTCTTCTCATTAGACTCCAATGTTTGTGTTTTGTTTTGTTTTCTATAGGAATCAGAGAAACAAAATCTTTAGTCTTTTTTCAAAAAGATAACTCCATTCAGAATGGCAAAGACCAACAAAACATCTTACAGTCAATGCTGCAGTGGTTGCTGAAAAAGAGGAATCCTGGTTAACTGATTCTTGGATTGCAAACTGGTAAAGCCACTTTGTAAATCAGTATAAATTCTCAAGAAAGCAAAAACTAAATGTACCATATGACCAGCTATAGAATATCTTGGCATCCCTAAAGGACTTGATATCCTGTCCCCCAAGTACTTGCTTAGCCATATTCCTTACTCCTGTATTCACAATAGCTAGGAAATGAAATATCCTAAATGTCTTTAAAAAGTAGATGGTGAAAATGTGTTACAGATACATTATAGAAAACCAGTAAGCTGTAAAGAAAAATTAAATGATGAACTTTAAAGGTAAATGGATAGAACTAGAAAAGATCATACTGAAGTAACCCAGAGACAGAAAGACAAATATTACAAGTTCTCTCTTATTGGAGGTTCCTAACATCAAATACACAGATATATGTGTAGTTCTTAACCCTCATCAAAAAAAATTTCTCATTTCAACATACAGAGACTATTACGAAAAACCACAACCCATTAAATTACAGAGTTGTGGAGCACAGTCTTAATGAATATATCTATAAAACACATCCAAGGCTCAGAGATCATCTCAGAAAAGGGGCAGAAATATTGTAAGAGCCAGAGGATCAGAAACTTTCCTGTGAGATTGGATCTCTTACTAATGCCAGAAGCTGTACCAGTAAATTCTCACCATGAACCAAACAAGTTCAATAACAGACATGCAGAAGTGAACAAGGGCAAGACCATGCAGCCTCAACCCTACACAAAGAACAGGAGGCAATGAAGATATTCCAAGGGTGGGAGAAATAATCTTCTCTAGGGAAGTGGACACCAAAACCAAATGACCAGCCTTGAAAAATTACATATGAACAACAATATATAGACATAGTGGGCTATATTTAGAAATACATACATTCATATATACATTCATAATACACATATGCATTAAGAAAAATTAATGAAAATAGGACATGGATTTTAAAAAGATCAAGGAGGGACAGAGGGGAAGGTTTGAAAAGAGGAAATGGAAGGGAGAAATTCTGTACTTTTTTTATCATCTCAAAAATAAAAGAAAAGATACCTGGGCAGTGGAGTAGGTCTATTACTTGGTCAGCTTCTCTTTTCTTTGGACCATGATCTCCATTGTCAATTGTTAAAATCTTATCATTTTTTTCCATTACATATAGCTTCATGTTTAAGTTTGTAGGATAGTGCAATGTTTTATTTGTCAAACTGTGCTGCACATGGTGGTTACTTTTGTGCATATGTTTATTTTCTAAAATTATTTTATTTTGAAATGAGAAAATTGTGAGAAACACAAACTGTATTAATAACCCAATCTGTCAGAACTTACTCTTACATCATCCTTCAATGGTGACAGTTCCCTATTGATTCTTGAATGCTCTATCCCATTTCTAATATTTGGATATAGGAATTAACCCAAAATTCAACACTTGTTTAGTTCTATACCTCATATTAGTTGGGTTATTTCTTTTGTTTTGTGTAGCTGAAATTTTCCTGGTCCCACCCGGCTCCTGAGGTTCCCTCGCTCCTACAGCTGCTCAGACCCAAATGAACACAAAGAGGCTTAATATTATTTATAACTGCTTGGCCAATAGCTCAGGCTATCTACTGACTAGCTCATACACTTAAACTCAGCCCATTTCTGTTCATCCATATGTCGCCACATTTTCTGTGGTTTCACCTCTGAGCCATTACATGCTGCTCCCTGGATGGCTGGGTGGCATCTCCTAACTCAGCCCTTTTCTCCCAGAATTCTTCTCTCAGCTTATCCCACCTATACTTCCTGCCTGGCTACTGGCCAATCAGCATTTTATTTATCACACAATCAGAGCAACACATTCACAGCATACAGAGCAACATCACTCCTCAGTTTTGTTTTCATGTTCAGTTCTTAAAATTCTTTATATATTAGTCAGTGTGTGCATAATAGTTTTCCCACTAAAAGCAATCAGCAGCTATAATGCAATCCACATTCAAATTTCAACAAAATTCTTCACAGAAATTGAAAACACAATCCAATACAGCTAAATCAATCCTGACTAATAAAATATTTTCCAGAGATATCACCATCCCGGATTTCAACTTACATTACAGAGCTACAGTAATAAAAATGGCATGATTTTGGCATAAAAGCATGCTTGTTGATCAATGGGTATGAATTGAAGACCTAGACATAAGACTACAACCCTATGGACACCTGGATTTTGGCAAAGATGCCAAAAATACACACTAGAAATCTACAGCATCTTCAACAAATAGTGATGTTCGAACTATATAGTTGCATGCAGAAAAATACGAATAGATAAATATCTCTTACCCTGAACAATACTTATGTCCAAGTGGATCAAGCTTTCAATGGAAAAACCATATACCCTGAATCTGATAGAAGAGAAAATAGGGAATAGGATTGAAATCATTGACACAGAAAAGGATGTTCTGCACAGGACACACTGATAACATCAAGACCAACAGTTAATAAAAGGGACTTCACAAAGCTAAAAAGTTTCTGCATGTCAAAAGTCACAGCCATTGGGACAAAGCAGCAGTCTACAGAAGGGGAAAAGATCTTTACTGCTTGTATATCCAATAGGGGGCTAACATCTCTTCTTTTTATTTTGTGAATTTAAGTGAACATTTTTTGTCTTCTATCCATGAAGAAATATCTTCTGAAGACCAACAACAGTTTTTGAATATAATGTTAAAAATACTTCTGTGATAAGTATTAATTTACAGACTTGTTCACCTTCTCTAGGACACAGTTAACTTCACAGCTACCTCACTCTAGACATTCGTAGCTAAAGCTTCTAAATCAGATTTGAAAGTCTGGTCTCAACTCAAATTGCTAAACGTGGAAAATATTTTTAGTAATTTTTTTGCTTTCCTTCTCTAAAATTAACTTCATTCATAAAATATCTTAAATGCATTGTGTGCACTAAAGCATGCAGAGAAGTAAAATGGGCTAACTGCAGACACAGACCTTTCCATATTCTTTCTGTCCTGTAAAGGAATGTTATTTAAGCAACTCAAGCTATCAAGTGATCTTTATAGGCAGGGAATGTGGCATGCACAATGAATGATTGTGCTTATGTGTTCAATAAGATGAATCAAAAGCTATTCATGTTTTATATAAATGTGAAATAATATTTTTATATTTTTTCAAGAAGCAGAGTTCAATCTCTTACTTTTTAAATCATTTTAAATTATGTTTACAGTGAATACATAATAAAATGTCCTAAACAATCTACTCAGAAACTAAGAATCCAAGCTAAATTAATTCCATATACATTATAAAATCTCCTGTTTTATACAAAACTTCTTTTCTAAATTGAGTATGTATTCCACACACAAATGTTCACACATACATGCACAAAAGTAAATAACAATGTGATGATTTAGTAATTATGAAGAATGGAAACCACTAGAAGCTACCTGCAGGGCAGGAACTGCATTAAATCATAGTCTTGGGTCATTTTGAACAATTCAGAAGTTACTCATCATCTTTACCTGAAGTGCATAATAATTTCATTTTTCTTGATCTATATAAATCCTCATATGTATATATATATATATATATATATAAATAAACCCTATTAAGTAAAAAATATATATATATCAGTAACATAGATGAAGCTAAATGCCTGCTTTATGTATATTTAGTAAAATATATGTAATTCTTAGTCTTCCAGCCATCTACTATGTTGTAGACATTTTGCAAAAACTTGAAAAAAGCTATGACTAAAGAGTTAATTTCTAGTGTTCTTAGGTGGACATTGAATAAACAGACAAGTAAATTAAGTTATTCTAAAAGATACTAAGTGATATAATTTAATGTGGACAAATAATGACTATTTTAAAAAATTATTCCTTGAATATGTAAATTATATTAATTTTTCTATTCTTTTCATGATTTTCAGTTGTATTTTAAATTAGCTCTCTATGACAAATTCTAGTCACAAAAATCTATTAAAATTCTACTTTTCAATTAAATTTTATTTAAAATAATTGTACTCTTTTATCTTAAAATGAAATTGTTACAGAAAATAAAGTACAACTGAAAAGTTGGAAATTTACCATCAACATTTTTTTCTTCTCTACAGGTTTAGAAATGGTATCTAGAATGTATCTTAATCCTTTCTGAGTGACTGGTCCCTGTAAATTGACATGAAGTTTGTGAGATGGATGCATATGGCACTGGCACTAAACCATAGTTGAGGAAGTCATTTAATTAACTCTTTTAGATTCAGAAATTATTGAACCAAAAGCTCTTCATTTTCTAAAACTATTCACACTTTTGCTTGTATACATCAGATGGACACTGAGTTGATTAATACGTAGTTTGAAGTCCTTTTTTACCACTCCAGTCTGCAGTAGAAACTATAAGAATCATTTATTTGTTTAAAATATGGTATAAATCAGGTATTGTAATGGTTTTGTTCTGTTAGACTTACTGAGAAAGAAATATGAGAGCGTACCTTAATTCACAGAGTGTGTTAATTACTCCAGGACAGACCATAATATAAATAGAAAATTCTGGAGGAACTTCTATAAGAGAGCATCCTTCTGCCTTGAGCAACAGCATCAATGTCCTACAAGAGATATCTCACAGATTCTGAGTTTACATTTCAGTTCTCTATAGTAGGAAGCTAGGTTCCCCTTTGGCACCAATTAATGGTGATCACACTCTTAGTGTTTTCCTTTCCTTTTAGGTAGTCAGTTTCTGCCAGTACACCTAGGAAAAGTGATGAAATTATATCCTGCCATTATATTATTAGTGCATTGGTAAAATTTGGTCTTATAAGCTTGAGAGAAATCAGTATTCCAGTTTGCTACTGCAATATTTCTGAAGAAATCTAAGAATCTATGTGCTGGTGTCGTTTGTATTGCCTTTTCTTTTAAACCAGGAAGCCCATACTTACCATTTTAATATACTTATAAATACATATATAGCTTTTATCATTATGTGCATGTTTTTATGGTGGGTTGAATTATGGAATAGATTGTTGTATTCTCTTTAACATTATCATAGTAATTTATCTCATTTTTTCTCTTCAGGTTTTTTTTATTTCTTATAATTTGCTTGAGAAATATTCTTATAAATTCTTTCAGAAATATTCATTTCAATGTTTTCCTATAAAGACTTACTACAGTAAATTTAGATTCACAGCAAAACTTAATACTAGAATTTCCCAAGAAACCATTTTCTGCTCACTCATAGCTTCTACAATAGTTAACAGCCAAAAACAAGTGGTACATTTTCACAATTGGTAGACCTATATATAAACATCATTGCCACCCAAGATTATAGCTCATTTTAAACACTCTTCTTGATATTGCACTTTCCATAGTTCTGGACAAACATAGTGGCATGTATTAACTATTATAATATCAAGTAGAAAAGTTTCAGTATTCTAAGACTTTCCTATGGTTATTTCAATCATTTCCTGCTTCCTAACTGCTGGAAAACCCGATTTTTTTTATTGTCTTTATAATATCTGTTCCTTTCCCCAAATGTAATTTTTCTGGAAAGACACAATATGTTGACTTTTCAAATTGCCATCTGTCATTTACCAATATATAGTTCTTGCCACTGCACTGCACTTTCTCCTGGCTTCATATCTCATGATTTTAGCCTTGAACAATACCATATTGTGTGGACATAGTGTGTTTTATTTATGCATCCAACTTCTGAAAAGCATCTAGGTCATATTTTGCCAATCACTGAAAAGGTGTTTTATAGAGCGGTCTTCCAGGACTTCTATTCATGTTTCTTACATTCTTTCAGGTTAAAAACTAAGAAGTGAAAGTGCTGAGATACATAGTAAGGGTATATTTGGCATTTCAAGAAACTGCCCCATCTTTCAAATTGGCTAGCATGTTCTGCATTCCAACTCACAAGGAAAGCCCCTGCTCCACATGTCTGCATGCATTGGTCTAATTTTGTTGCCTTGAATTTTGCTCCTGAAGATGTCTGTGGGTGGTTAATTGATATTTGATCCCATATTTATCTATATGTATAATCTCTGGTTTTCCTTAGTTGTGAAGTTTTTTAGATTTTACCAGCTGGGTGTTTTCTTATGGCTGACTTCAACTCTTATGCACATACTTGAGAAATTTTAGAATTTCAAAAGCAAAACAAATGGAATAAGATGAAAAAGTTGATGAGAAAGAATGATGTATTTCCCTAGGAAATTATGTGGGAAGATATTTTAATCAAGATATATTTAGAAATCATTATGTTCTTAATAAACAGGTTTTATACAATAAGATACAATTTATTGTCAGATTCCTAGGAATGATGATCACCCTGTTTTTTTGGGGAAAATTATTACATTTTAATAGTCTAATTTTCTTTCCTTAGAAGAAAAAAATCATTTACAAAAACTGATATTTGCCTATTATCATCTGGTTAACTATTTTTCCTCACACCGGTTACACAGTTTTTTTTCTGTATCTCATAATTTTGCATAAAAATATATTTATAAACAAATACCTTGAATTTTCTGTCTAAGGAAAGGGATTAATTCCAAAGATAATAGTGCACACATTGTAAGTGGTGGATTTCTTTTATTCATCCTCTTCAAGTTCGAGTTTCTGTCATTTATTTTGTGATATTTTTATTCTCTGCTGTTACATAGTGGAGTGGACCAAGCTTCCCGCTCATCTAGTTCTCCTATTATCTCCACCAAAACCACCGAGTCAGCCATATTTTATTACCGTGCTTTTGGTGACATGTTTAAACTTTTCCAAACTTTAGGTTATTGGGAAGATCTATTACTGTCTCTAGTCATAACCTAAATCTTTCTGTCCCTGACAGGAAGAGGTCTTCCTGTTTTCAGACCTTGTCTTTTCATCTGGGCATGCAGCTGCTCCTTATTGGGGTGCTATTTCTGACACTTCATTTTCCTTTAGGGTATGATTTTAAATGAAAGTGATGATTTTTCTCAAACTTGCCTACTCAGTGATATCCATCTTGTAGATGCATAGTGTCATCTACTTTGTGGTTTATGACATTTCTGAATGAAATAAAATTTGATTTTTATGATTCATAGTTTGCATTTTTCCAGTACAGTTTTTTTTTCTGTGTAAATATAATATGAGCTTTAGAGATAGTAACGACTATGAGAAAAGGAAATACTATTGACTGAGACCAAGTTTGTATTAATTGTTATGCTAAGCACTTACACAGAGTAGCACAATTACATCTTATGCTAAAGCTTATGAAAGACACTATTACTGGTCACTGCCTCATGAAGCTATATTTATCAAATGATGAAGTATGTCTGAATCACCTCCTTATAGCAAGTTATATTACCCATATGTATCACAGAAAATCTTGTAATTTTGGTGACCTTTGGTATAATAGAAAAGTAATATAATTGATACACTTAATTTGATAAGATTGAAATTATCATTGAGCCTGTGAAATCATCAAGATTCATGTAAATAAACATGTCCACCTTCAACTTATGAAGTTTCCCTGTGTCTCTTTATAGTTCTTTCCTCTATAATTGCTTCCAAACATCAGTTAGTTTGTTTCTAATCCCTGCACACAAATTTGTATTGCTAAAGTTTTATACAAGTAAAGTCAGAAAGCATGTGCCATTTTTAAATATACTAAAATTTCTAGTATTCTGTGGGAGTGCATATGAATACTTATGTTTATATATGTATTGTATGCAGACATAATTTATTGCATAATTTGTGTTTATCTAATAACTACCTCTTTTGCAATTATAGCCACTTGTTTTCTCCTCCCTGTATCTCCTTGTTAAAGTATTTAGACCTTTGGTTTATTTGTTTACTGGTTATTTGTTATTGTACAGTAAAATTGCCTATAAATTGTCAACACAAGTCCTCTTTAATATCATAATCTTCTAATATTTTCTTCCTGTGTAAGATTGGCTATTTTAATGTTTCATATTCATATAAAGTTCAGTTTTTGTTTTGTTATTGCTCGATTTTTTTAAATATATGAAATTATTATCCTCAGTAGCTATAGTAACCCAGTGTTTTTACTTTTACAGCTTATTTATTTCCATAGCTCTACACGGGTCTTTTAAGTCTACTTTTACGTTTTAAGTTTATTTAGAAGTATGAAGTAATGGGCAAACTGATATCGGAAGGTCTGTGCAGGAGATGAAGCAAATAGTCATTCCTGGAAAAGCTGTGCTTCCTGGATGCATTTGTGGAAATAGGTTTTTAAAAAGTTCAGATCAAATCAAATTATTCAAAAATTTTAAATTTCAAGAGGTAAGATTCTATACATATTGATTCATTTAAAGGAGAACAAGCAAGTCTAAAATTGCTCTTTGGTTTCCCGGTGTTTTACAGAGTTTATCCAAATTTCCAGGCAGTTCGAAACCAAACCACCACCACACAACATGTCTCTACATGATTCAAGCTTTCTTTCTTTCTTTTTTTTGAATTTATTTTATTTTATTTTACAATATAATTTAATTTTACATATCAGCCACGGATTCCCTTGTTCTCTCCCCTCTCCCGCCCCGTTCCCCTTCCCCCTAGACCACCCCCCATTCCTATCTCCTCCAAGGCAAAGACTCCTCCAAAGGACTGAGATCAACCTGGTAGACTCAGTCCAGGCAGGGCCAGTCCCCTCCTCCCAGGCTGAGCCAAGCGACCCTGCATAAGCCCCAGGTTTCAAACAGCCAACTCATGCACTGAGCACAGGACCCGGTCCCACTGCCTGGATGCCTCTCAAACAGATCAAGCCAATCAACTGTCTCACCTATTCAGAGGGCCTGATCCAGTTGGGGGCCCCTCAGGCATTGGTTCATAGTTCATGTGTTTCCATTCATTTGGCTATTTGTCCCTGTGCTTTATCCAACCTTGGTCTCAACAATTCTCGTGAGGGTCGAGGGAAAGAGAGCTTGGGGGAGCGGGAGATCCCAACTAGATCAAGAACAGAGAGGGAAAACAAGGAATGTTCATGGTAAATGAAGACCACATGAGAATAGGAAGAAGCAAAGTGCTAGAGAGGCCCACAGAAATCCACAAAGATGCCCCCACAATAGACTGCTGGCAATGGTCGAGAAACAGCCCGAACTGACCTACTCTGGTGATAGGATGGCCAAACACCCTAATTGTCGTGCTAGAAACCCCATCCAATGACTGAGGGAATTGGATGCAGAGATCTACAGTCAGGCCATGGATGGAGCTCCAGGAGTCCAATTATCGAGAAAGAGGAGGGTTTATATGAGCAAGGATTCAAGCTTTCTTAAAGCCTACTCAGTCAGCCACATGTACATGAACACACTTGGCCCTGTGACAAAATAGCTAGAGTGCTTGATGGCAGACAGATAAGTTTGAAGCAATGCAATGTTTATGTAGTTTTCACATAATTTCTTTTTTTCCCTTCTTAGGAAATGAATTTTCAAAGTTATACCATGTAAAAACTAGATGCATCTGTTGTTGAAGTGTCTTTAAGGAACTCATGATAATTTCAAATGATTCCTAAGGAAACCAAAGAGAATTTAAATCTTGGATATCGTAGAGAAGCACTACAGGAAAAAAAATATTAAATATCCAATATGTCTATTGCAAGTGAAAAGGAAAATTGGGGTTATTAATACTTTTGCTTCAAAGATGGAGTCAAAACCCTGGGGGTACATCCTCTTTACACTACATATGACTGCAATTGTGATCATATTGCATGTGATTACAATTAAGAATAAAATGAATCACACGGTAAAATCTCTTCATTCTGAATTGAAAATAGCACCCTTAATATCACTTTAATGAAGATCATATTACGTGTAAATTATTCCAGTGTAGCAGAGCAGCTATTTTCATCCACTGCTTTTAGTAATTACCCATAGCATAAATGTTCTCTAATAGAATATTCCACATACTAATGGCTATTGTATTATTTCAGGGCCACAGTAATGTAATTTTTTAACGAGAATTCCAGGGGAGACAACTAAACTGAAAGTTACTGAATCTTCCAGGGACTTTGCTGCTGATAAAATTAGATCAAGTTTTTCTTCCAATGATACATACAAGCCTATGCATATTTTGATCTTAAAATATCTCTTTAGTATTTTCTTTAGAGAGTTTATATGTCAGTTTTCTATTCAATGCCTATAATCTACATATAAGTAGTATAATTTACTCCCCAAAGCTAAATAGCAGCTATAAAGAATATAGTTTCTTAATTCAATGTATAAGTCTATATTAACAACAATTCATGTTAATCAAACTTACTCAGACACAAGGGAAAATGGACCAAACTTTGATCCTTTCTCTGACCCTTTTCTCTTCTCCTAATTGAAGAACTTCTTCATTTGAGGATAAGGATTTTGTTAAGTTGATTGTTATTTACCTTAATGTTAGTCTCTGAAATTATAGAAATTTGTTGTGGGCATTGATGTGAAACATCAGCCTGAAAAAAAAAGTCTGCTAATTTACAGGATGAAAGTAGAATAGCCCACATTAGATATTCATTTGCAATTTTGTATATACTTGGTGACTATAGAAACAGCTTGGCAAAACTATAGATCTAGCAGAACGCTGGTAACTACTGAAAATATTTATTGTTGATTGACTTTGAATTGGGAAAGCCCATGACTTGAGGTCAACTGTACGAGAAAAACCCCTGAGGAGGAAATTTATCTATTATTTGAGCTAAGCAACAGGAAAATTGCTACCACAAGCATATCTGGTCTTACCAGCTTCATTATTCATACCCCAGAAAGCACAATAATGATGTTCAGATAGTAAAGGAAACACACAGGACATATTTAGATATGTGTGCTCGGGCAAATGTAATGCCAAGAAAGTAGATGACTAGACATATTCTCACACATAAGCCACATAGTAGTTTTGTATGATTTAGGTACGAATAGCAAAGAACATTTAGCTTTGAATATTAGCAAAAGTAGCATTGCCTCCTGTAAAGAATAACCTCGTCAATTTTTTACAAAGTGAACCTTTTCAGATAATGCAGCCTAAAGGCACTGATAACAGGGCAGAGGAATTAAGCAACAAAAACAAAAACCTGGTATGTTCTTCTTAACAAGGAATAGTTTAAAGCATGTTTCTAGTCTAACAAAACAGTTCCTTGACTTATCTTAACTGATGAACAATGGTTATGAATCAATGACAGTCACAATAAAGTTATTTTTTAAATGGGGCTCATTAAAGATAAAGCAGCATTTTAAAAAGGGAGTACCTAGATTAAAGTGATATCTAATTGCAAAAGATGTCATTGTCATTAACATATAGAAAAAATGATGATTTGAAATAAGGTGCTTTATGTATTTCTCTCTGAATTACCAAACCAAGAGTGTAGTACAATTTGATAGCAAAATTGAGAAGTCCACATGTTATATTTTTGTGTCCCGACTAAAAACTAAGGTTGCTTTTTCTAAGACATTCTAATAATGAGACCATGTTCTAGTTATTCAAGCCTCCTGTGAATAAAAGGACTTACTTTAAGTCTGATTTCACCAGCTGTATTAATTTCAGACTGTGTGTCTCCTTTCTTTGGTTTCCTCTATTGATTTTTGAAAAAAAAAGAGAATGCTTTTTGATTAGAATGAAAGTGTATACTCCAGCCAATTTTGATATTTAATTTTCAAGCGGCTTCATGTAATGTCCTCCTCCTTTGATCTAACAATGAAAATGTGTCAGTATATTCTCATTACAGCAGTGACGTTTGAGAATGTATCAGTATATTCTCATTACAGTAGCGACATAAAGCAGCCCAAGACCCCTGGGGCCAGGAGAACTTGGTGCATGTGCAATGAGAACCTGTACTCTCAGCACTGTGCAAGGAGTACACTGTAGGCCTAAGATGCCTTCTGCAACTAAACTCAGCTTAAAAACAGATGGACACAGTGGTTATAACATTGGGTAGGGGTGGTTGGAGGCACAGAAAGATGATCAGAATGCAAGTAAATAATAATCGTGCCTTCAGACTCTCTGTTCACTTTAAAATGATGTAAAAACAACTAGTAACCATTAAAATTAGAACTCCTTTTTAACTCAAAAGAAAATCAGAAAGTAAGCTTTTTTTGGGTGGGGGGTGTTGTTGTTTGTTTTGTTTACTTTTCCTCAAAAGAATAATGGAAAATGTGTGTATTATATTGTTTAAATGATCCTACGTATCTCAGAAATATATTCAAGTGGTGTTCCTACATGTGGTGGTAAGTATGAGAACTCAGTGATTTTCAGTGTGTTGAGACTCATCCTTCCACAGGAGCTGTTCAAAGGCTGTTTTCCGTGCCCATAAGTGAGACTCACTTGGCTATTGCTGTAAGATCATCCTGAATTCAGAGTAGGTGCCATGTCCAATGATGGATGCCCAGAAAAGGAATAACTCTGTGGAAAAGCACAAGAGCTGAGGCAGGGCCTGGAATGAAGTGTCTGCAAGCCATACACTCAGCAGTTTCCCAAGCTCACAGAAGCTTGGCGTGAGGCCTTGAAGAGACAGCCTTCAAGACGAACAGAACCCACTGATATAACTTGAGCTCAGACTTCCTGAAGCAGGCATGCCAAGAGGATGGATTTCAGTTATTGAAACCACTGACTTCACGGTAACTCTTGATGAGAGTTCAAGAAAGCACAGTAGACTTACCTAACTCTAAATGAAAGGACAAGTGATACCAGTTTTAGTTGATAAGTACAATTCAAATATCAGAGAGCAATGCCAATAATCCCAGAACCATGTCAGGATGCATTTGTACAGGGCCTCAGAGCTGACCACCTGTATTTCCTGGGAGAATCCAGAGCCTGGTCTACAACCACTCAGAGGAAAATCAGTCCAGAACTAGGGAAGGAAACAAAGGATCCAGACACCATTTTCAGAAGGCAAAATGAAGCATAATGAATCTACCTTTGATCCTTTGGCATGAAGGACTATGGAATCCCTTCTGAAGAGGCTTCATGTCTTCAAATTGACATTCCTAGTGCTGGCAAATAAATTTGAATCAATCTTTTGACCAAATTTTAAGTCTTCTGATATATGAACTTTTTTTTTTTCTCACTTAAAACTTGATTGCTGCATTCTTCTCCAAAAGTTATCATCTAATAAAACATCATGTGGAGTGGCAGTTTATTGGAATTTCATGGTCATTTCAGTCTTTGTGACCAAAGAGTACTAGGAAGCTTTTCAAAATATACTGCTGAGAAAAACGAACAAATGAAAACCATATGTGGTTTGTTCTTGTTTATCATGAACACAAGCATTTGGTACAAACCAAGGTTTTTCCATTCTTACATATAACCCACTGAATTATAATCCATGATCTCTGATACCTGCTGTGGTTATTATGAACCTGAAGTTCCACAAGACAGTGGCTTAAAATCAAAGATCTGACTGATTGATTTTGAGACATATATTGTCATTGCTATAGGAAAAAGGATGTGAGGAAAGAATGTCCTATATCACAGGGTGTGAATTTTTATAAACATTGAGCAGCCTGGTTTCCTGGTAGACAATTCAAGTTTTGCTCAGGAATGTACCTTTGAGGTCAATGTTCATCCTTTTTTTTTTTTTTCCTTTTTCTCAGCATCTGCAGAGTCCCTCTGCCTGCTGCTTGAACAGTTGCTAATGAATGAAGATCACCCCAGCCTCCCCCGCTGCTGCTGCTCATTTGCCCATTAGCATCTGCTTAAGCAGCAGGCTGGGGGAAGCTCTGGTGCCCAATCAATGTAGCTGATGAGAGTTGGGGTAGGGAGGCCTCTGTTGCCAACAGAGCCAGAACATAAATCAACTCCAATCTTGGCAAAGGTTATTAATCTTTGGAGGGTGACTTATATATCACAGTGTTGGGATGGAGAAAAGCTATCCTTGACATTTATGAGAAACAAAATAAAGCTAACATGGTATTATTTGCTAGCTTGGGCAAAGCCTTTGGACCTTCTATCACTTTTACCAGGCAAAAAGTAATTGACAATTATATATATTCAAATATTATCTTATTTTTAGCTATGTGCCCATATATAAAACAGTCCTACAGAGAAAACACACTTAAGACTTCCTGAGAGTGAGTTACTTTGTTGTTATGTAAAGCACAAGCTCAGTTCATTATTTAATTTGAACTCAGGTGACTGCCTCAAACTCTTTGTTTATTACTTTCAAACTTTCAAATCTAAAAGCTAGGTCGGTAATGACAGTTGGTTAGAAACTGAAAGTGAAGATATAGTCCACTCTGGTGACAGGTACTAGCTTTGCCTTCCCAGAATGGTCTAAGTTAACACTAATCAAAGACAGGATGTCTGCACAAAAGGATAACATGTGAGCAAGAGGGCTGGCACAGTTGCAGGTGAGGCAAAAGTAGAGTATTACTGTAAACTTGACATGATTTAAGCTGTACAGAAAGTGTGGATTTATAAAAATGATCCAGTGTTTAAATGTATAGTATACATTGGGAAGTGAGAAATGTAAAAAGCAAGTCTGTGAATGAAAACATATTCTCTCATAGAGGAGATTTTTAGTGCTACCAGATGAGTAGCATTCAAACAGGTTCACTGAGAACTGGTGTTAAGTATCTTACAAATTATAGGTACTGCATAGAAAAATAGCTAAATTTTCTTCAGTCATCTAGGACCAAGTGCGGTGCTTTGCAGTTCCCACTGGATGTATTAGATAACTATGAACCAGCCTCCTTTCAGGTAGGTTTCAGGTGGTTATGGGGATTCAGTTCTCACCTAAAAAGAATGCTGACATAGAAATACAGAAATGTATACTACTTTGATATACAAGATAATACTGTCTATTCTAATATGCCAACCTTTAGTGAATAGGAGTATATATGTTCACTTCTGAGAACCCCAATAATCTCATTTTAAGCTAGTGTGTAGAGATTTACTTAATTTCACTCTAAAATACCATAGCTGCTTTAAAAATGGTTTATGAGAGGAATTTTTTTTAGTATCAATTTCTACTAATTAACAAAAATTAATTTTAATATTGCTATCAGGTTAAGGAAACCAATGACATAGATAACAGTTTATCTTATTGGCTGTCTAAATATCATACCTCTGTGACAATTTTGCACATGATCCAACTGACCATCAGACATTAAATATTTATCTATGCATAAAATAATTTTAAATGCAACAATTACAACTTTAAAAATAGAAAAAAACACTAGTTCTATAAACATTTTATTTAGGATGGCACACAGATTTTCTTTTTGTATTGATTGCAATTTAATTTGACTTTCAGAATAAAAGTAATTTAAAAAAGGAATTTCAAAATTTAGAAATACCTCCAGTCTCCGTACATATGAAAATGCCTAATTCCAACCAACAAAATACCATCAAATGTTAATGACTGTGAAACTATTCAAATGTGTGCTGACATGAACAATTATTTAAGGCCTACTTTTAACTTTTTAAAAAATTTAATCAGCTCTTTGAGAATTTTGCACAGTTTTTTCATTAATTCCTTAATAATATTTTATACAACCTATGTTGATCATACTGTCCATCCCAAAACTCTCTCCTGATTCACTTCTATTCTCTACTCACTCAACTTTCCATTATTTTTATTTTTTAAGCTCCCTAAATATTCTTGGATGTATAATCTTCCAACCTATAACTGTGGAGAGGTCTTTCCTGTGCCAGTAAGTTTATGCCTATTCTGGAATTTCTCCTCTTTCTGGCTCAAAGTGTCAGGTCTTATGTTGATTTCCTTGATCTACTTGGAATTGCGTTTTGTATAGGGTGAGAGACGGGTATCCTGTTCCATTCTTATAAACATAGCTATACACTTTGATCAACACCATTCGTCGAAGATGTTTTTTGTCCATTGTGTATTGTTGTCTTGTACTATAGCTCTGTAGTATAACTTGAAATCTGACACAGTGATATCTCTAGCAGTTTGTTGTTAAGGATGGCTTTGTATATGCTAGGCATTTTCTATTTCCATGTGAAATTTACTACTAGTTTTTTTTTTTTCAATTTCAGTGAAGAAATGTGTTGTAATTTTGAGAATAAAGATGAATGTCTAGGCTACTTTAGGTACAATGGCCATTTTAATAATATTAATTCAACGAATCCAAATCGAGGGAGGTTTTTCTACTTCCTGCTATCCTTGTCAATTTATTTTGGCAGTGTTGTAAAGTTTTTCTTGGGCATGTCTTTCATTTTCTGAGATTTAATCCATGATATTTTATTATTATTATTATTATTATTATTTTAAATGTTGTGAATGGTATATGTTTCTTGATTTCTCCCTTGTTGTGTTTGCCATTGTTTATAGAAAGGCTACTGATTTGTGTGTCAATTTTGTGTCCTGCTGCTTTGCTGAGTGTATGTTTTCACCTGTAGGAGGATTCTAGTACATTTTAAACCATCTTTTATGTATAGAGTCATATCATCTGCTAATAAAAATGCTTTGACGTCCTCCTTTCCTATTTATATTTACTGTATCACCCTCACATGTCTATTGATCTAGATAAGACTTCAACTATTATGTTGAACAGGATGGGATGTAGTGGAGATCCTTGTTTCATTTTGAATGAAATGGAAATGCTTTGAGTTCTTCTCTATATAAGATGATATGAGCTGTGAGTTTCCCATTTACTGCCTATATTGTGTTGAGACACATCTTGTATAATGCCATTGTCTTCAAGACTTTTACCATGAATGAATGGCCAATTTTGTCAAAGGCTTTTTCAGTATATAATAAAATGATCTTGTAGTTTCTGTCCTTTAGTCTATTTACATGGTGGATTGGCTTTGTTAATTTATATATGAGGACCCATTCTGGTCCCTCAGATGACGCCCACTTGATCATGGTAGATAAGTTCTTTTACAGCTTCTTGAATTCAGCTTTCAAATATTTTATTGAAAATTTTGCCTGTACTTCCATAAAAAAGCAGTGGCCAATAACTTTTTTCCTCCTTTTTATATCAGTTGGTGGTGGTAGTGATAGTGGTAGCTCTTTGTCTGGTTTTGATATCAGAGAACTTTATTGGAAATGCTGATGCTCATTTATGGAATCACCAATCTTGTTCCCTGGTACAGAAGAGGAGTTGAAAGATTGGAAAAGCAAAGGCCTTATCTGTTCAAGATAGCATGGTCTTTAATGTTGCGATTACACTGAAGGGATGCTGCCTTGAGTCTTTCATAGGACTCCTTTTAGTCCTCCCTTTTGCCTATGCTCCTCTTTAGATACTTATCTTTGTATCTTCCAACCATTTCTCCTTGAAATATCTTCTGGAAATAACCTACTATCTCAGTGAAGCAGATTTTTCTTTTCTTCTCTACTTATTTCTCCCTAGCACTCTTTCAAGTAACACTAGCTTTATAAAAGGAATTTGGAAATATTCATTTTTTTATTTTATGGAACAATTTGAGAAGTATTTATATTCCTCTTTTTTACTTCCAGTCTGTTTTGGTTTGGAGTCTATTATTTTCAGATAGTTGTTCTGCTTGTTTCCTAGTTCTACTTTCTTGAAATAAATTTGTGCTTCTGTTTTACCTAAGGTGGTATCTATCACTGGTTGTGACGTGTGTTATTTAAAACAGCACACACACACAAAAAAAACCTATTTTCTGATCTAGTCTATTAATGTACATCTTTTTATTGGGTAGTTGTGCCCATTAATGTTAAAAGTTACTGTGGAACAATGCTTATTAATTGCTGTCATTCTGCTGCTGTTATGATGTTCAACTAAAAGGTCTGTTAGACCTCTTTTATTTTAGTGCTCTAGACAGTCATTATTTTTCTGGGACAATTTTAGTTTCAGTTTCCCTAGATTTCCAAGAAAATTTCAGAACCCTACAAGTCCCCAAGGTCCAGTTGCCCTTGTTCCCATGTGTTATATTCCTATAAGTTGTGTGTTTGTGCCTTCTCCTTGACCCAGCCTCCATTTCTTTCAGCAAGGTAACTTCCATTAGCCTTTACCCCTCTCTCATGATCATATGCAGGACTTAGTAGACATATCCATACTCAGTATTGTCACTCCTTTCTAATACAAACAGTAATTCTCTGATATTCATTCATAATTATAATGAGTGTAGTGAGATTTCAATTACAAAGTGATGTCTTATTTGTGCCCAGAATGATCTCAAACCCCTAAGACCAATTCATCCTCCTACCCAAGCCTCTGAGATTTCTGGGTGTTGAATGACATTTTCCCAGAATGGAAGCATTCCCTTGCAGTGGGAGGAGCGCTGGCATAAAACTCAGGAGTTTAACAAATGTCACACATGTATGCAGGAAAGCTGAAGCTTGGAATCTTCTTGAAGATTTATAGATGTAATACATTTTTTGGGAGGACATACTGATCAGTTGGACTGTAGGGAGATCTTGCTGTCCTGTCCAGCACCCTGCAAATAGAGGAGAGAGATATAGGTATGTACTTTTGTGAAGAATCACCAGTATTGAAACAGGATTTTCAGTGACACATCATTTTTTATAGTCACCCCTGTACTGGTAAGCAATCCCTCATTCATACCTCTATTAATACCCAGATAAAACCTTACTGTTTCTCAAACTTGGGCTTTAATGACATTATATTGTTGATCTGTCCTAGGATTGTTTTCTGAGATTATTAGATTTATGAATGTTTTGTCTTCCCAGGAAAAATTTTCACACACAACACTGAAATTGCTGGTTGAAAGAGCTAAATTCAGAGGCCAGAGATGGAACATCACTAGAAGTCAGGGCACTGAAAATGAAGTGCCCTGCTGCTTTATGATGTTCAACTAAAAGGTCTGTTAGACCTCTTTTATTTTAGTGCTCTAGACAGTCATTGTCTAGAGTATGGATATGTCTACTAAGTCCTGCATATGATCATGAGAGAGGGGTAAAGAGAAGCCATTAGTGAATTTTAACACACTTTATTCCAAATGATAGCATATGTCTTTGGTCCCTGTGATATATGATAGATAATCACACAAAAGTGGCTTCTTGCAATAACTGGATATATAACAAATTATATAACAGACAAGTTTATTGCTTAGTCATGATTTCTAGGCTAACAGTCATCATAACTAAGTCATTTTGGATGTCTACACCAGTGCCATGTTCTCAAAATCTTTGTGGCCTATGGGCTTTGCTCCTTTCAGTCCACTACTTATAAACATTGGGTGCTTCATTAGAATGGTCTTTTGGAGATTTTGGAGGGTTCCTATAGACCCCTAGTCTATAGCAACAATAGAGGAAACTATATATAACCAACAAACTGTCTAGGGTCAGTGTAGTCTGCTTTTGTCTAGTGAAAAGACAATCACACCATTACTCTGGGATGTCAGCAGCCAATTTCTGGGTTTTTCTATAATTCATTGTGTATGTCTTGTGAAACAGCTGTTCTTTGGCTATCTGGGTTCCCTGCACTATAATGTATGTAACATAGCATAAGTTCCTTTTAAGCAGCTGTCATCAAATCAAGAGTTACTCTATTCTGCAACTCTATCTTTCTCATCTGTGTGGTCTTTTCAATGAGAAAGACCAGCATTTTAGAATTCTGGTTGAGTACAGGTATAATGTACTCTGTTAAGGTGTTTACTGTTAATTCCATTTTAAGGACTTTAAAACATGCAAGAACACTTGAAGAGAAACACTGTTCCATCAAAGCAGATCATGCATTCCTTGAGGGATGGTGGATGTATTATCAAATGCAACTCATTTTATAACTCATTGTAATACCTCTCTATCATCCCTGATGTTTGGGAGAAATACAGCACATGAAACTGGCATTCAGTGTCCATCTGGGAAAGCCAAGCCTGGAGTTGGATAATAGAAAGAATAAACCCATCGTTATTTTCAACATTATATGTCCTATCATCCTACACATAGAGGTTGCATTCAGCCTGGGCAATAGGGTAAGTAAACAAGAAATCAGCAGACATATAAATGATGGTAATATCATATTCACAACTTTCAGACATAGTAAAGGCCTTATGTGGTCAACTTACCATCCCTCAAGGAGTGCTTCTTCCCTTCTGTTCTCTACTACTATGAGAAACACCCTGACCAAAAGCGAACTGAGGAGGAAAGTATTTATTTCAGCTTACAACTCTCAGGTCACACTCCATCACTAAGGGAAGCTAGGGAAGGAACTTCTGTCAGGAATCTAGAGGCAGGAACTGAAGCAAATGCCATAGGGAATGTTGCATATTGGCTTGTTCCTTCTTGTTTGCACAACTACTTTCATACAGCCTAGGGCCACCTGCCCAGCAAAAACATTTTTTCACAGAAGGCTGGACCCTCTCAACCAGAATCATCAGAAATCAACAACCATCAATCAGAATACAACAAAATGACACACACATACATGTCCCCTGGCCAATTTGATAAAGATTGTTCCATAGTTAAGGGTATCTCCCCAAAGGTGACCCTAGTTTGTATCAAGGTGACAGTAACCAATCTGTATAGCTTCTAATCCAACCAGACCCTGTTACCAGCTGCTGATGCTTGAGGAATGCCTGTATACCCACCAGACATTGCCAACAATCTATATTTCTTCTGAATAGAAGCTTTGCCTCCTTGGGGGCAGTTGTACCTATCATAGCCTTGCTTCCTGCGTGTCCATTGTGTTTATGTTGCCATATAGTGACACCCTCTGCTATCACACTTTATATCCACTGAACACAAGATTACAAATTAGTCCTGTATGAGTAAAGAGTTATGGTCTACCATATGACTGTCACAGTTTTTTTCTGACCTTCAGACTTCTCACATTGAAGATCCCCACAGGAGATAACAATCCACCTCCCAATCCTACAGGGGACTGTGGGGGTCCACAGACAGACTCCTATGTACAGCTCAATTATCAATGCACAAATAGAGGGGGGGCACTCACACATAACTGTCAGCTATACAGCTTGGAGTTAAGCCTGCTTGATTTGACTAAGAAGTCAACTGTCTGGATTTCAGGGGATAGTTGGACTACCAGTGCCTTTCATGAAGGCTGTAGTTATCTCCTGCAATCATCATGTACCGGGTTTTATGAGGCAGAGTAGTTCCTTCTCAGTAGGGAGTTGGTCCTGAGGTCTCCATCTCTTGGAAACTCATATCTAGCATCATCACACAGCCTACTGCCCCTGGATGTCTATAACTCTTTTATGGGCTACTTCTTTAGTGCTCCCTTCTTGTTTAGGTAGGCTTCCCATTTAGCCAAAGGAGAAGTTTGAGCTGCTACTAATTGTTTAGGTTATCCAAGACCTTCCCCATCCCATTGTTGGGTATGCAATGTGCATTGTGCACAAGGACTTTCCCTCACCAAGTGACAGACACTTCAGTTTGAAGACTGATTACATTGTCACTAATTACTTTTCAGTAAGGGTTTAGCAGGTCTCAGTATCCTTTCACACTTGTCATTAAAATATTACAAGTACTCATCTCTCCATCATATGTTGCAACAGGCCCAAATCAATACTTGCTGGAGAAATGGTCGCATCCAATTCCATTAGATGTCTGGTTGCTATTACTAAGAATTTGTGCTTAGTCAATAAGCTGCTGGGCAGCCACAGATACCCATTTTGATGTCTCAATATGATATTTTGTTGTTATCTTTTTTTTTTTTGCATAGGGCCTACAAAGTATGCACTATCTAGACCAGATGGGAGATTAATACTCTTCAGTAATCCAACAATCTTACAAATGCTTGCATTTTCTTGACCATCTTCTTTCAGGAATATGCCTGAACATCATCAAGTTTGGCCTCTTGTATAACTTTTTTTCTAAAAAACCAATGGACCTCCCAGGAATCTGAAAGATAAATCAGGCCCCTGTACTTTGGAATCACTCACTACCCATTCACACAGTTTCAAGGCAGTTCTCACACTTACAACTGCTGATTCTTAATATGCAAAAGAATCAGAGGTAGGCATAATATCATCAATAGAATGATATATTGTAACTATCTTGGACCCTTTCCAGGAGACTAAATCCTGAAGCACCAAATCATGGCAAATAGAGCTATGCAGATAACCTGGGGCAAGATGGCAAATGCCCATTGTCAACCACTATAGGTAAAGGCAAACTGTTCTTGACTTTTTTGAGCAAAGCCACTTTAAAATGAAGAATAAGAAAAAAATGACCAGATCAATCACATAGTAGTATTGACTCAAAATATAAGTTAATTGGTCCATATATCTAAGATGAGTGGACCTGTAACATGCATGCTTGGAGTCACTTTATTTGGCTCTTGGTAGTCCACAGCCATTCTCCATGTTCCATCTGGCATCTGCACTGGCCAAACAGGGGAGTAGTTATAGTGACCATGTTATACCAGCTGCTTCTAACTGCAAAATAGTGTGAATAATTCCTTTATGCCTCCCATGTGCCAGGGATTAAAGTACCTGTACCACCTCTCTTGGAGCTTGAATCACTTGTTGGGGGTTGAGGGCTTTGTATCTGGCTTAATACCTCAAAATTGGAATCTAAATTCATTGGAGATCATTTGGAAGGTTGCCAGACATTGCAAGATATCTATCCCTAGGATATATTCAGCCACTGGAGAAACAAACACTGTATATGGTTAGGGGCCATGTGGCTAATACTCAGAATCACAGTCACTAGATTGACCTTAATAGTGCATCTGCCATATCCATCTATGTACACAGCTAGCTCAGGACACCCATCTGAGCTCCTCAGAGACTATAGTACTGTCAGATACAGCATCACCAAGGGCCAACACTATCCACATATTTCAGAGAGACCAATTAATAGTCAGTTCAACATGAGGCTTACAGTCATTTTAGCACCCCATTTAGTTATTGAGGTGCCTTAAAGTACCTCAAACCTACTCCTAGCCCAAAAGGATGAAGTCTTCTGATGTAAGTATCAGAAAGTCCTGGAGATAACTTACATTATCTTTGCTAGCCTGACCTTCTTTCATGTCTATGCTCCTAAGGAATCTCTGATATCTCTGAGTGGGCTTAATCTGGTTTCAGAGAGCTAGCAGCACTGAATCTGGCTCTCATTTTGTATTCTTCATATCCATTCCAAATAAAATGTGGTCAACACACTTTTTGGCATATGAAACACATTGTGCTTCTAATTTTTTTGGATAGATATTTATTCTGTGCCTTTTTTTCCCTTGGGACAATGTATATAACTTGCATTGAACCCCCTTTTTTCCCCATTATAAAAGCTGCCATTTCTGTGTTTATCTCCTGAATGTGATGGCATACACAGGATTTTAGTAGCTCAGAAAAGTCCCAAATGCCCTTCACAAAACAGGGACTAAGATCAAAGTCTGCATTCTAGCAATCGACTGTTCTACATTTGGGCCAGTAGTGGGCATCAAGCATGACCTGGCACACTCCCAGCTCTAGGAGTTGTCCATTTACTGTCCCTGGCAACTCACCAGCACTGGCCCACACTAGAAAATCTACAGCTGTTATAGCTCATTAGCAAATGTTCTCCCTAATTCTGTAGCCTCAGGGCCAGCAAGCTCTGCCTGAGAGAAGGATGGTTAGTGACAGAGGCCAACTTCTACATGTCATCCACTGTTAAGGAGATTCTAACTGCACCTTCAACTCAGAGGCACAACAGCAAGGCAGGGACTTGTTCCCTCACCCTGCTTTTCCAGCTCTCAAACTCTGTCATAGTTTAGGGAGTTTAGACCACATGCTTTATGGCTATTCGTTCCCCCTGGGCCGACCATTCAGACCAGGAGCTGATTTACCTCTAATTTTTGCTGAATAACTGGTTGATCATGGAGCAGCAGCTGGGAGCATTTCCTCCACTCTGACTCACATTTAATAGAGGAGCCCTGATTGACTTCAAACTCTGAATCAAATGCCCAATCTTTATGTTCTCCTCCATGGTTCACAGCCCAAACACTTTGGCTTCCCACTAGAGCATCTAAACAACTGGCCTTTGGTGCATTCAAGAATAGCTAACTCAACTTCCCCCTTTAAATTTTATCCTTCCTGGTAAAGTACCTGCCAGGAAACACAAAACTTTCTCAACAGACATCTACTTTATCACAGCTTTCTCCTGGGGTGCAGGAGGAAAGAATGGCAATCAGGATATTCCGTTCTATGATTAGGCCACATCTATTCCATGTCTTTCTCAGAAATTGGAAGAGATGAGATACTTCCCTGTAGCTGGAGTTTTCCTGCCTGGCCCACAGTCAGGATAAATCTCTTTCACCTGCCAGTCCCACAGCCGCTCAGACCCAACCAAGTAAACACAGAGACTTATATTGCTTACAACCTGTATGGCCATGGCAGGCTTCTTGCTAACTGTCCTTATATCTTAAATTAATCCATTTCTATAAATCTATACCTTGCCACATGGCTCGTGGCTTACCGGCATCTTTACATGCTGCTTGTCCTGGCGGTGGCTGGCTGGCAGTGACTCCTTCTGCCTTCCTGTTCTTTTTATTCTCTCTGTTAGTCCCACCTATACTTCCTGCCTAGCCACTGGCCAATCAGTGTTTTATTAGCAACACATTTGCCATACAGAACATCCCACAGCACTTCCCTGTGATTCCATCCTGTGAAAATGCAATACAAGTGAAGCCAAGTTTGGGGACTAAAAACATTGTAGCTCAAGGATCTAGGAGATTAACAATGAGCAAGGAATCAGGCAAATACAAAATGTTTTATTTCCAGTTAGAGAGACTACAGTCTTGATCCTAATGCTATTTTATAGAAAATCAAACAAATGTGGCTTCTTGACAAAACTGGCTACAAATTCAGTAATATAACAGTTACTTCACTGTTTGCTCATTCTTACCTAGGAATCTGTTAGTAGCAATCCTACTAAGTCATTCTAGATGTTGACACTAGTGCCATGTAATCTCTCTTTTACCTGAGACTATTACCTGTGTTCTCTTCACAAGTACTTGTTACCAAGATCAGTTGGAATATCCAATAACCACACCTGCATACTCTATCTGCTACTAGAAATTAATATGTTTGTTTAATAATGACATGGAAATTAGATTTATCTCTGTTTTTATACTTATTCACCAACTTAAATAAATATTTAAAGGAAACATGAGTATTTAAGCATAAAAAATCAGAGCTTGTTGTTATTCAGCAATCATTGTTTAGTCAGATATCTTTGTTCATGTGATCTTCATTTTTTGGTTTGAATTGTTCCAGATTTTCCAATTATAAGGTACTGTGGCATAATCCCTCTGTACACTGTAAAAATATGTTGCTCTCATTGATAATAAATAGATGATTGGCTGATAGCTAAGCAGGATTTTTGGGGCAGAGAGAATGTTGGGAAGAAGAAGGGTGGAATCTGAGGCATCATTAGCCAGATGCAGAAGAAAAAATGGGAAGTTTTCTTCTTCATGGGGTAAATGAGCCTTGGGGCACCACATAGCTTGATAGAAATGGGTTAAGTTGTAAGAGCTGGGTGGAAACAAGCCTAAGCTATTGGCTGAATATTTATAATTAACATTCAATTTTTGTGTGGTTATTTGTGAAGTGGCTGATGGGACATAAAAACTCTGCCTACGTACAGCACTTGAACATTTGGCACCTACATTCATATAAAACCTGAGAAAGCTTAAAAAAGGTTCTAAATGCACAAAAACAGAGCCAAATATGGCTTCTTAGTCTCGTGTCTATCATGCCACCCACAGTACCAAGACTTGTCTCCCAGTAGCTACCTTTAGCAGAAGTCAGCTGCCAGTTGCCATGCACTACTGCCATGTACTAAGCTAAGTTGCACTTGTGGCAGCTGACAGAACAGTTTTAGATTTGTTTCATGCAATGAACAAACAATACAGATGCTTAGTAAAGACAGATCCAGATGAAAGAAACTTCTAAATGGGTTACAGTGTGTTTAAAAATATACATAAGCTTGGGAGAGAGAAGAGAAAGGTATATATAGCCATAGATTAAAAATAGTTTAAAAATATTAAAGTCCTTAAAAAAGGAATAATCAAAAATAAATAAATAAAAATTGATGTAAGATGGAAAATACACAGAGATTCTGGATTCTGTATATTATTTTGTTATTTTTAGATTTTCTGATTGCTAATGAAGTAACAAAAGCTCTAAAGACACATTGGATTGTGAAAACTGCTGAATTAAAACAACCTACATATTTTAAAAAAATGTCATGGCTTAAAAATGAAAGTCAAAATATATGTTACTTTGGGGAAATGATTATGCTTTTATCGAGAGGCTGTGGATTCATCCCAGGTTGCTATGAGTCAGGTTTGATCAGGGAAGAACCATTGATAACCCTAGCTACACACATGAAGAAATAAACCTAGAAGAACTACAAGACATGCAGTGTATATTTTATCTGCTCAAACATAAAACAAAAAATCATATTTAGCTGACTTATGAACAATGCACAGTCTATATTTGTATTAGTGCAGATATGTTTGTTACCTTTAAATGTTTATGTATTTTCAGAGCATGGGACCAGACACCAATAAAAATGAGTGGCCCAGGTGATCCAACATTCAGAACAGCTTCAAGGCTGCTAGCTGAGATGATCCAGCCTCGCAAAATACTCTAGCCTAGACAAAGTAATTATCTTGATTTTCTCAAGGTTCCCCTGCAAATTCCAGTGCCTCCAGAAGCAGGAATCAGTCTAGAAAAAAATGCCCACATTACCAAAAGATGGGTTATGGATGTTTGTTATCTTTTAAGGGTAGGTTGATTACAAGTTGATATTGGTCATAGTCAGAAAAAAAGCTAAACAAATGAGTCAAATTTAAAGATCTCGTTCTAAGGAAAAAAGCAGGATATGATATAGGAATGATAGGAAAAAACAGGAGATTATTGAATCTAATGGAGGATACTAGATGTGGAGCAAGGATAACTGGACTGCTACTCACATCACCAGGGAGGCTACCTGGAAAACAAGACCCCAAGAAAGACACGGGGATCGCTCAATGACAGAGAAATGGATGAGATCTTCATGAACAACCTGGACATATGTGGAGGGAATGAAGGGCGAGGGTCGAGGGAAAGAGAGCTTTGGGGAGCGGGAGACCCCAGCTGGATCAACAACAGAGAGGGAGAACAAGGAATAGGAGACCATGATAAATGAAGACCACATGAGAATAGGAAGAAGCAAAGTGCTAGAGAGGCCCACAGAAATCCACAAAGATACCCCTACAATAGACTGCTGGCAATGGTCGAGAGACAGCCTGAACTGACCCACTCTGGTGATGGGATGGCCAAACACCCTAATTGTCGTGCTAGAAACCCCATCTAATGACTGAGGGATCTGGAAGCAGAGATCCACGGCTAGGCCCCGGGTGGAGCTCTGGGAGTCCAATTATTGAGAAAGAGGAGGGTCTATATGAGCGAGAATTGTTGAGACCAACGTTGGATAAAGCACAGGGACAAATAGCCAAATGAATGGAAACACATGAACTATGAACCAATGGCTGAGGGGTCCCCAACTGGATCAGGCCCTCTGAATGGATCACCACCCTCTGACTTGTATTAGAAGTTGAAGCAAACTCAAAGAGTTGGTCACCTTAATGAATCGGATAATGAAGCTCTATGAAACCAGCCTTCACCGACCTTTACTGAGATGCTAAGATGACGCAGGGTGCCACAAGAGGGAGAGGGACGTTGATGGCTCCTGGCTGAGGACTTCAGGAGAATTCCGTTAACACTAGGCAATCCTGTTTGTGGCTTTAGTTGTCAAAACTCAGATCTGCCCCTATGCATCCGACGTATGGCAAAATGAAAACATTCATTAATAAAAAGCAGAGAAAAGACAAAAAAAAAAACTATTAATCTCAAAATATTTTACATTGTTATAGATAAAGCTTCTGCTTTTGCCTTGGTAACCTCAGTCTTTTATTATCATAAGCAAGGGGAAACAGAAAAAAAAAAAAAAAGGGAAATCACCCAATACGGAGTGTTCTCATGATTCCAAAGTTTATTCTTAGAAAATCACCAATATATTCTTTATCATCACAGGAACTATCCCAGACTTAACACCAATGCAAGCATAATCTGTTTTTACTATTAATAATTATACAATCTTCTGAGCACTTGACCCAGGGGCTAGCAACATGCAATTTTGCAAAAAAGGTAAAAATAAGAACAGTGATCTGTAGCTAGAGTTTTCCTGCCTGGCCCACAGTCAGGATAAATCTCTTTCACCTGCCAGTCCCACAGCTGCTCAGACCCAACCAAGTAAACACAGAGACTTATATTGCTTACAAACTGTATGGCCGTGGCAGGCTTCTTGCTAACTGTCCTTATATCTTAAATTAATCCATTTCCATAAATCTATACCTTGCCACATGGCTCGTGGCTTACCGTCATCTTTACATGCTGCTTCTCCTGGTGGTGGCTGGCAGAGACTCCCTCTGCCTTCCTGTTCTTTTAATTCTCTCTGTTAGTCCCGCCTACACTTCCTGCCTAGCCACTGGCCAATCAGTGTTTTATTAGCAACACATTTGCCATACAGAACATCCCACAGCAGTGATCAATGTACCAGATAGTAATTTCCTTCTCACACAGCCTGCTCTGACCTCAAGACCCCTGCAGCCGCCTAAGTTCCTCCTCATCCCTCTGTAAACACCAAACCCTGTGACTGGTGGGCCACAATGACCTCAGACAAGAAATCTGTCCCTGCAAGACAGCAACTTTTGTCCTTCTCCATCCCAACAATTCCAAGGAAGACCTGATCAGAGCTCCCATGAAAGGAAGCTCACCTTTCCTGGCAGCTCTTTTTAATGTAGGAATGCAATAAAACTTTCAGCATTCACTTCAACCATTGCCACATTGTCTCCACACTCCTTCAGGAAGAATCAAAATATCAGGATTGAAGTTGCCATCTCACTTTCTAGGTGGAGGCCACTATTTTCCTCCTGTTCTAGGTTCCCACACTTAGTTTTTCATCCCTTCTATATGTTACTCCATCCACAGTCTTCAGTCAATACCCCTTAGGGTCTCAAGTTTTACAAAATGCCCTTGGAATATCTTCAGAAATTGAATTATTCATCATGGCCAATTTGAATCCAGTATGTTGATACACATCATACCATGTGTTATACTTGACCACACATTTGGTACAGTTTATCCAAGCCTGAAAAGCTTCCCCAGGCTGCAGGTTTTTTCGCATGACCTGTATAACTGCCTTAACCCCAGCCGAGGTGATCATCTCTGTATAATTTCCTGTGAAATTTACTTCACTCCTTTCCTGTATCATAGAAATCATCATTGATCTAGGAACACAGAACACGAAGATCAGATAGAAGAAAAAGACTAGCATTACAAGAAGCAATTATATGGAGCAGAACATGGCATGTGCATGCCATAAAGCATGACCTTGGGACACGTAGGCATTTCTGTCTTGGTCCTCTAGAGGCATGCTAACCAGAAGATCCAGAGGGGAACACATGGAGGGTTGATGGTCCACAATCTCAGGTCCCCTTTTCTCCAATCTCTACTGGCAGCATATCAGCCATTTTAAATGTCATCCCAGGCAATAACATCTGTTAGGTCCTTTATTTCTCTGTTAAGTTTCAATCTGGCAGATCTGTCCAGTGGTGAGAGTGGGGTGTTGAATTCCCCCACTATTAATGTGTGGGGTTTTATGCGTAATTTAAGCTTTAGTAATGTTTCTTTTGCATATATGGGTGCCCTTTTATTAGGGGCAAAAACGTTCAGAATTGAAACTTCATCTTGGTGATCTTTCCTGTGATGAGCATGTAATGTCCTTCTCAGTCTCTTTTGATTGATTTTAGTTTGACGTCTATTTTGTTAGATATTAGGATAGCTATATCAGCTTGCTTCTTAAGTCCATTTGATTGGAAAGTCTTTTCCGAGTCTTTTCCTCTGAGGTGGCATCTGTCTTTGAAGTTGAAGTGTGTTTCATGTATGCAGTAGAAAGATGAGTCATGCTTTCATATCCATTCTGTTAGCCTGTGTCTTTTTATAGGTGAATTAAGTCCATTGATATTAAGGGATATTAATGAACCGTGAGTGTTAATTCTTGTTATCTTTTGGTGGGAGAGTGTGTATATTTCTTTTCTTTGGGATTTAATGCTGTGGGGTTATCTATTGCCTGTGTTTTTGTGGGTATATCTGACTTCTTAGGTTGGAATTTTCCTTCTAGTGCTTTCTGTAGGGCTGGGTTTGTGGATAGGGATTGTTTAAATCTGGTTTTGTCTTGGAATGTCTTGTTCACTCCATCTATGGTGATTGAAAGTTTTGCTGGGTATATTAGTCTAGGCTGGCATCCATGGTCTCTTAGTGTCTGCATTACCTCTGTCCAGGACCTTCTGGCTTTCAAAGTCTCCATTGAGAAATCGGTTGTTATTCTGATGGGTTTGCCTTTATAAGTCACTTGGCCTTTTTCCGTTGCTGCTCTTTATATTCTTTCTTTACTCTGTATGTTTAGTGGTTAATTATTATGTGTCAAGGGGACTTTTCTGGGGGGTCTAGTCTATTTGGTGTTCTATATGCTTCTTGTATCTTCATAGGTATTTCCTTCTTTAAGTTGGGGAAGTTTTCTTCTATGATTTTGTTGAATATATTTTCTGTGCCTTTGAGTAGGTATTCTTCTCCTTCTTCTATCACTATTATTCTTAGGTTTGACATTTTCATGGTATCCCAGATTTCCTGGACATTTTGTGCTATGATATTTTTGGCTTTGGTGTTGTCTTTGACTTATGAATCTATTTCCTCTATTGTATCCTCTACACCAGAGATCCTCCCTTCCATCTCTAGTATTCTGTTGGTTATGCATGCATCTGTGTTTCCTGTTCATTAACTCAGGTTTTCTATTTCCAGCATTCCCTCTGTGTCTTCTTCATTGTTTCTATTTCACTTTTCAGGTCTTGAACTGTTTCCTTCACATGTTTAATTGCTTTTTATTGGTTTTCTTGGCTTTCTTTAAGGGATTTATTGATTTCTTCCATTTTTTGTTTGTCTTTTCCTCAGTTGTTTCATTGATTTCTTCCAATTTTTTGTTTGTCTTTTCCTCAATTTCTTTAAAGGAATTTTTCATTTCTGTTTTAAAGGGCTCTAGCATCTTCATCAAGTTATTTTTAAGGTTCGTTCTTCTGCTTCTTCTACATTGTGATGTTCAGGTCTTACTGTGGTACGAGGGCTAGGTTCTGGTGATGCCATATTGTTTTTTATATTTTTGTGTGTACTTTTCCACTGATGTCTACCCATCTCTTCCTTTAATAGGTGCAAGAAGTGCCTGTGCCTGAGCGAGCTGCTATTGGTCCACTCTGTACTTGCTGTGTCTGTGTCTCAGAGGGCTCCTTTGGGAATAATCTTAGCCCTTGGTCTATTTGGAGCTGACAGATTCTGTATCTCAGGGAGCTGCTCTAGCTGATTCTATGACTCAGGAATCCTCTCTTGGTCTTATCAAGGCTCTTGGTCCAGTCAGAGCTGGTGGATTCTGTGTCTCAGGAAGTCTCCCTTGGTCCAATGAGAGCTGGCAGAGTCCATGTCTCAAGAAGACACTGGTGTCACAGGAAGATGGGTATTGGGGTAGGGCATGGGTCTTGTAGATTTCTTGGTCCAATGGGGGGCTTTGGTGGGCAAGCTTGCATGCAGGAATTTTCCCTGGTGGCTTGCTACTGGGGCAGATATGGGTGGGAGTTCCTGGGGACTGGCTGTGTCTCAGGACCTGGGTCCTAGAAGCAGGACTCTCTGGGTGGGAGAAGAGTCACTCACCTCTTGATCTAATGAGAGCTGGTGGGGGGTTCCTTGTCTCAGGAAGTTACTGGGGATGCAGGCAGATGAGTATTGGGGTAGGGTGTGGGTCATGTAGATTGCAGGGTCTGGCTTGGGGTTTTGGTGGGGGAGCCTGGCAACAGGAGTTTTCCCTGCTCACTGGCAACTGGAGACAAGTTGAGTCGAGGTTGCTGGGGACTGGCTGTGTTCACAACTAATTCTAAAATGCAACATATAATTTTAAAAGACAGATTAGTAGTTAGTCATCTATAATAGTCAAATTTATACTCATGTTTGGTATGGTATACAACCATATATATGGTTTTCAAGGTCATACACAGATATATGTAGATAGATAGATAGATGGTCTTCAAACACTTCAACGACCTACAGAATATGACATTTAATATGTTTAATAACATAGGGTTTTTTATGACAATGAGACATATCCGCTCCTGGCAAAACCAATCTACTTCAGAGAGGATAGTGGATATCAAAGAAACTCTGTATGGAGTTGGTTTTCTTTATTGTAAAAGCTAGCCATTTGGACAAAGAAACTGTCCTTGCCTCAATTGATGTCAGCATACTTTCCAAACTGGACCAGTCAGGTGCAAAAAATAGGCAACTGCCAAACTTTGACAAGACAAGGTAGGATGGTCCTTCAAAATTCCCAGCTTCTCAAAAATATCTGCCAGATTATTAGTTCTATAGACCAAAATTGGATGCCCAAAGTTCCAGAAGAACCTAGAGTGACTCTCCAGGCGGCCAGTTATTTCTCTCATCTCTTAATTTTAGCATTCACTTGCTCTGCACGTCCTGCTTTCTCAGTTAGTATTATATCCTCCTTAGGTCTTTGATGGGGTTGAAGACTAGAGAGTTAAAGTTACAGTTTGCCCTAATCATGGGAGAAAATAAATTAGGTATGAAAATCCAAACTCTTCAGGAGCGGACAGCGGACAGAGTATTTTCTCTATTTTGACAAATAAAAATGGACTGGATATTGTAACTGTAATTCTTACTTTGTAACTGATTTGTTATATATAATTTACTATATTAAGGTAAAAATCTTAATTTTTATTTAGACAGAAAGGGGGAAATGCTGTGGAATAATCCTTCTGCTACTGTGTAAAATGTGTTGCTCTCATTATTAATAAAAAACTGATTGAAGAATAGCTAGGCAGGATTTCAGGGCAGAGAGAATGCTGGAAGAAGGGTGGAGTCTAAGGAGTCAAAAGCCAGACACAGAAGAAGCAACATAGGAAGCTCAAAGATGAGGTAAACAAGCATGAGGGCAGCACATAGATTAATGTATATGGGTTAATTCAAGTTGTAAGAGCTGGCTGGAGACAAGCCTAAGCCAACAGCCATTAATTTATAATTAACATTAAGTTTCTGTGTGCTATTTGGAGAGTGGCTGACAGAACAGAGAAACTCTACAGTAAGTTGATATTCTAACCTTGAACTTAGGAAGTTGACCATATTTGAAAATAGTGTAATGAAAGATGGCATTAACTTAGGAAAATGCAGCTGTTATTTTTTACAAGGGAAATTCATAAATAGATAGATACCTAGAAACCCTGTTATGTAAAGATGAAAAAAGGCTCAGAATAATGGCTAAGGAGACCAAAGATTTCAGCAAACCACTTAAATATGAGAAAGGGTATGAAGCAGAGCCTGAGGGAAAACATGGATCAGATTTTGAGTGAAAACATTTACCAGAGTATGAGAGAGAAAACATCAACAGACTCTGAATGAGAATGTGAACACAGAAGGACTATCTGGATCAAACCCTTAGAGAGAGCATAGACCAGAGCCTACAAGGCCACTCTGTTGTTCATCAGTCTTAAATGAAACTAGCCTGGCAGAAGTCTGGGGCTCTGACTTCTCACTTGCAGAACTGTAAAACAGCTTGATATTGCTTAATACAGAAAGATAGTGCTAATTTATTATAAAAGTATGGGGAAAACACACCTTAATTTAATGAGTGTAAAAACTCCTCCAAAATAATATCAAGATAATGATCTGTTTCACACACCAGAAAGAAAATTTAGCCCTTGTCATGTATTACAAAATGTTCAATTTCATCTATAGATTTCCCTCCATATATCCCAGTTGAAGATATTTCAGAGGGAAGAGAACATGTGGCCATAATTTAAAAAGTATTAAGAGGATAAACACCAGTATGGACTAAGTTGCACCTTCAAAGTGGTTTTGGCTTTTCTGACACAGGGATTCTCAAACATTTAGTGTATTTGATGTTCTTAGATCAATGGTTCTCAACCTTCCTTATGCTTTAATCTCATGTGGTGACCCCCAACTATCAAATTATTTTTGTTACCACTTCATAACTCTAATTTTGCTACTTTTGTGAATCTTAATGTAAATATCAGTATTTTCTGATGATCTTTGCAGTTGTGACGCACAGGTTTTGAACCACTGCCTTAGATGACAGGACTAGAGACTATATTCCATTTGTACACAGAACACTTCTCATCATTAACCCATTCTGCAATTATATCCATTTATAAGACCTTCTTAATAACATACTAGTGAAGTGGATTTACTATTTTGGTGTTGAATATTGTAATTCCAAGACACATGATGTGGAATATCAATTAACTATCTCCCATTGAATTATGCTGTCACAAACATTGAGATATCTAGGGAATCAAGATTATTTCTTTGGAAGCTATCTATTCCTTCATTCAGTGACAAAAGACAGTGACAATTTCTAACTTTCTAAATGTAAGGGAAATAAGTGGTGATGTACACCTGTAATCCCAGTGTTGAGGAGAAATCACATGCAAAGAGGCCTGCAAATACCAGACAGGCTACACCTGGGAAGTAAGTTCCAGGACACCCAGGGTTACAAAGCCAACTATCTAAACAGAAACAATAAGATAAAATAAAGATAAAGGGGGAAAGTATAATAGCTCCCAAGTCCCGCCAGTCTCCAGCTACAAAGTCCTGCCAGTCCCAGAGCCCACTTACAAAATAAACACACAGACTCTTATATTATTTAAACTGCTTGGCCATTAGCTCAGGCCTATCATTGTCTAGCTCTTACTCTTATATTTAGCCCATTTCTATTAATCTATACTTTGCCATGTGGCTCATGGCTTACTGGTACCTTACATCTTGCTTGTTCTGGTGGCGGCTCCAGGCAGTCTCCTGCTCCACCTTCCTGTTCCCTCAATTCTCCTCTCTGTTAGTCCCGCCTATACTTCCTCTCTGGCTACTGGCCAATCAGTGCTTTACTTATTAACATATTTGTCATACAGAACATCCCACAGCAGTATAAAAGAGAGAGAAAGGAATTATGAAAAGCTTTTCAAAAGTGGCATTTGCACAACAAACCATCAGTTCCCTTCTAGAAGATATTTTCATTATGTTCTGGAAAAAATTCAAGTAGGTACCAATATTGTTTGTCTATTCAATACTTTAAATTTAAGAATAAAAATCTCAGTTAGTAATGTTTTATATTATGCAAGTACATTTGAAACAAATAAATAAAAGAAAAATACTGGTAAGATCCAACTTCCCTGGCTAAGTCACTTTCCTTTACCCTTTAGTTACCCCCAACCTCATCTGCAAATCCACAAGATTAGTTACAAACCCTGGATCCTAAACCTCATTTTTATACAACTTACTTTTTCTGGGTAAGTTACTTCTTCATTTTTGCTTAGATATTCTTTCTCTCTCATCACTTACTATCTATAAATCCAAAATCCTAGACTAAGATGAAGGACCACATACTCTCTCATTCCTGAGTCATCTTTGAAGGGTAAGTCCTTTGCTTAACTATTCTTATTTTCCCATCCTTCCATACCCTCCCATTAACTCAATAACTCTCCCTGTCTCCAGGCCAACTATAGGTATCTCTATCTCCACAAGCTTAGCTGCAGATTACTGACCTTCAGTCCTGTGGTTTCCAGATACCATCACTGACTGTTGGGATGCTTGTTACCCCTCCCATCCTTGTTTTCAGCTATCTCCATAAATATAGGCCTAACTGAAAACCGGTGGTTTGGGAGCCATATTTACCCTGGTCCAATTAAACAGATCATCCAGCAGCTTTACCAGGCCTAGCTCAGGTTGCACATCTCCTGCCCTGGCCCAATCCAAGAAAGGTCAGATGATCCCATCAGACACTTAGCCAAAAAAAAAAAAAAATAAGTCCATGTACCTAGGTCAAATAGTAAAAATAAAGCCAACATGGGTAGCACTAAAAACAACATGAAGGGCTAAAATGTCTCCTGACTATTCCTCTAGATATGCTCTCAAATGACAGCTCCCTAGATGAAGTCCAGGAGACAGAAGTTCAAAGAATAATAATAACTTTATCAAAGAATTTAAGATGACATATTCAGGCAATTCACTGAATGCCAAGAAAACAACAAATCCTCAAGTGATGTCCATGGCAATACAAATACAAGAGATGAAAGAAATTGTGAATATAATTCAGGATTTGAAAACTGAATTCAGTCAAATGATAGAAACACTGAAGAAAACATAGGTTGAAATGCTGATAGGATTGAAAAACGTTGTGAGATATTTGTACACTGAAGTGTTTGCTGTGGTTGGTATAATAAAAAGCTGAATGGCCAATGTGGAGGCTTGAATATCCAAACGTGGGGCTTGAGAAAGCTACACAAAGGTCTGGACAAGGAGACAGATGTAGATTCCTAGCCCTGCAGTCTATCAGTTGGGCTAGTGCTAGGCAGCTTATAGAGATGTGGCTCTCAATCTTTGCCTGCTGGTTGGAGCCAGTCACCAGCCCCATGTGCTAAGCTGATCCACAAGGTGGCTGACAAGGCAGTTCAAGATTTGTCTCCTGTGGTCAGAGAATGCTGCAGGCACTTAGTCAGGCCAGGTTCAGAAACAAATACCTCTGATAAGGTAAAGTATGTTAAAAATAGGCTTAGATGCTGAAGAAAGAAAAGAAAATGGGTATAGACAGTCATGAAAAATGTAGTTTAAAAAATATAGTGAAGTCAGAAACACATAAAACCAGAAGCTTAAGTTGCACAATAATTTTTGAGTAAAGTTGACAAATGATTTCAAAAGTCATACTTACACAACTACAGCTGTGTATATCACACGTCTATAAAGTCCATATTAGAGTAACTTAGAAAAAAATCTAAGTAATATTCAGAGAATCTCACAATGAAGATTTAAACATACATTGAAAAGGATTAACAACTTCTTTATTCAATAAATATATCCAGTGCTGTTTTAGTAATGTAGGCTTCAGTAGAATTAATGAAATATACATATGAACTGAATGTGATCATTATTTTGATTTTTCACTAGCTTAGATTAAGACATATCTATAGGACTATTGGAACACACTTCTAGGTGTTTCTGTGATGGCATTTCCAGAGATGACTACTTTATATGTTTTACCCATTCAGTGGATCATGTCCTGGATGAATTAATAATCTGATGTCATTACTGGAAATTAGATAGAGGAATAAGGTGGAGCCAAGTTATAGGGAGTAGGTCATTAGCAGTATAACCTAGGCTACATCTTGTCCTGGTGTCCAGCTGTGTTCCTTTTTTTTTTATCTGCTGACCATTCACCACAAAAAATTCTCTGTTACACACCTCAACTTCTTTGATGTTTTGCCTCTCAAGAGGACCAGAAAGAGATCCAAATGACTATTTGCTGAACCCTGAAAGGACAAGCAAAAGCACAAGTCAGACTAAGTAATTAGTCCCTTAGTTTTGTTTTTGTTTTCGTTTTTGTTTTGGTTTTGGTTTTGGTTTTTTTTCAAAATACACAGATGGCCTAGGATTTTTTAATCTAGATTACAGTCCTGAGACTTTCTAAGGCAGAATTTCTAGGGAGTCCAAGATACCTTTTAAGAGCACGTCTAGAGTAGTCTGAAAACATTTTCTGGGGTGGGGGGGCATTATTGTAATGGCCTACTTGATCAGTGATAGGTATTTCTTTTGTTACTTTCCTGACAAACCAGAAGTCCAGCATTTTGGGAATTAAGAACATGAAATGTGTAAATTCAAGGGCTGCAGAAACAGTGATTTAGAGAGAACTGGAGCTATTAGAGAAAAAAGGTGAAAAAGTGTTTTTATTTTTGTCATTCTTTTGGTGTGTGTGTGTGTGTGTGTGTGTGTGTGTGTGTGTGTGTGTGCGCATGTGTTTGTTCATATGTGCTTGTGAACTATTTAACTTATTATTTCTTATCAATAAAAAATAGGGAGTCAGATATTGGGGTAAAGACTTGAATAATCAGAGAAGCTATGGAGAAGCTACCAGTCACCTCCTACCTCTTCTGTTCCTTACTCAAAAAGGGCTGAGAGCTTCTCTCAGTCGCACCTTCCTACATCCTGTCTCCTATCTGTCCAAAGTCCTCCAAGCCTCTATGGTTAATTTTGGTCTGTTAGCAGCTATCTCTCCCCACTGACTCAAAGCAAGCTTTTTTTAAAAATTTATTTTATAATTTAATTTAATTTTACATATCAGCCACGGATTTCTCTGTCCTCCCTCCTCTCTCCCCCCCTCCCTCCCCCCAGTCCATGCCCCATTCCCATCTCCTCCAGGGCAAGGACTCCCCTGGGGATTCAGCTCAGCCTGGTAGATTCAATCAAGGCAGGTCCAGTCCCCTCCTCCTTTCCCCAGGCTGAACAAAGTGTCCCTGCATAGGCCCCAGGTTCCAAACAGCCAGCTCATGCACTAAGGACAGGTCCTGGTCCATTGCCTGGGGGCCTCCCAAACAGTTCAAGTTAATCAACTGTCTCACTTATCCAGAGGGTCTGATGCAGTTAGGGGCTCCTCAGCTATTGGTTCATAGTTCATGTGTTTCCACTAGTTTGGGTATTTGTCCCTGTGCTTTTTCCAGTCATGGTCTCAACAATTCTCACTCATACAAATCCCTCCTCTTTCTTGCCGATTGGACCACCAGAGCTCCACCTGTGGCTTGGCCGTGGATCTCTGCATCTGCTTCCATCAGTCATTGGATGAGAGTTCTAGCATGACAGTTAGGGTGTTTGGCCATCCAATCACCACAAGTAGATCAGTTGGGGCTTTCTCTCAACCATTGCCAGTAGTCTATTGTGGAGGTATCTTTGTGGATTTCTGTGGACCTCTCTAACACTTTGCTTCTTCCTATTCCCACTGGGTCTTCATTTATCATGGTCACTTTTTCCTTGTTCTCCCTCTCTGTTCTTGATCCAGCTGAGATTTCCCACTCCCCTAAGCTCTCTTTCCCTCAAACCTTGCCCTTCACTTCCCCCCCTCATGTCCAGTTTGCTCATGTAGATCCCATCCATTTCTCTGTCATTGGGTGATCCCTGTGTCTTTCTTAGGGTCCTGTTTTCTAGGTAGCCTCCCTGGAGTTGTGAGTAGCAGTCTAGTCATCCTTTGTTTTACATCTAGTATCCTCCTATGAGTGAGTACATACCATGTTTGTCTTTCTGAGTCTGGGCTACCTCACTCAGAATGATTTTTTCTAGATCCATCCATTTGCCTGAGAACGTCATGATGTCATTGCTTTTCTCTGCTGAGTAGTACTCCATTGTGTATATGTACCACATTTTATTTATCCATTCTTCAGTTAAAGGGCATCTAGGTTGTTTCCAGGTTCTGGCTATCACAAATAATGCTGCCATGAACATAGCCAAGCATGTGTCCTTGTGGTATGATTGAGCATTCCTTGGGAATATGCCCAAGAGTGGTATAGCTGGGTCTTGGGGGAAATTGATTCCCAATTTTCTAAGAAAGCACCATATTGATTTCCAAAGTGGCTGTACAAGCTTGTATTCTCACCAACAGTGGAGGAGATTTCCCCTTGCTCCACATCCTCTCCAGCATAAGCTGTCTTCAGTGTTTTTGATCTTAGCCATTCTGACAGGCGTAAGGTGATAACTCAGAGTCATTTTGATCAAAGCAAGCTTTAGTTTCAGAATGAAGTCAAAGTATCACAATCATCCTTGGGTAAGCATGGACATATGTGTGCATGAATATGAAGGCCAGAGAACAATTTACAGTGTTGTTCCTCCAGCACTAACTAGTTCTTTGAGTAAGGGTCTCTCCTTGGCCAGAGGCTCACTAATTCAGTCAGAGAAGATGGCCTGCAAGGCTTTTTGAATTGATATGACTGTCTCTGCCTTCACAGTGCAGGGATACAGGAGTGCAGGACTTAGCCTATGTTTTCCATGAATTCTGGGGATTAATTTAAGGTCTTCATACTTGTGAAGAAAAGTACTTTACTCATTCTAGAAAAGATTCTTTTGTAAAGAATGAGAGCAGAGACCAAACACTTTAAGGGAGTTAAGTGTGGGAATCCTATAGCTTTTGAGAGTTATTAAAGTTCTTCACATGAATTCTTTAATTTTTGGAGAATAATTGTTAATAAGAGGTCCTCTTTGACCTGCCCTTACACAATAGTTGTATTTCTGTGATTAAAATGATCATCTCTGGATAGTAAAAACAAGCTATATACAGCACTACCTAGTACTTCTTGTCTACCACTGAACTCTGAGTCAGCTAGTAATAGATAAGGAAGAAGGAGTCTTTGTGGATCTGTTGCTCTCATGAGAGGATTCTTTGATAAGTAACTCCGAGTTTTTATGTGTCTGTTTGGAAAAGGACAAGTATATTCTGTTCCATGTCAGGCTTTTGTCATTTGCATAGGTATAAAATAGTACAATTAATTTTTTTAAAAAGCCCCAGAGATTGAGACATATCTACCCCTTTCTCTAAACTTTCAACATATACTTCAACAAGAAGACATAAATCACATCCATTGCTTATCTGATATTTCCTCATGTAGGATAAATCCCCAGCAGCACAAGTATGCACAAGATATATGTTAAGCATGATATTAAAGTTTTAAATGGAGTGATGACACATATCTAGAACTTTTAAAAGCTAAAATGTACAATTCTCTAGAATAAAATACAATGGTGCCTGTATACCTAAAAGCATTTTTAGAAACAGTGTGCTCTTTAGTTTTACTTTTGTCTAGAATTGACATTTTCAACTTTCTAATGGTTCTTGAACATATCACTAATCGCAAGTATAAAATATTTTTTAAAGAACAGCAGGATTGACCTTTAATGACTTAATTACTTTTTAGTCAGAATTAATGTTATATATGAATGTTCCATATTCTTTACCTATGATTTTTCAACAATAATTAAAGCTATGATGTCAGGAATTTTAAGAAGACTTTGTATCTTGCAATAGTTCCCACAGTTTTGCAACAGACTATTCTTCACACTATTCCCTAAAGTGGACCATTCATTTTTTGCTGAACTGTTGCTTACTGTGGGAATCTACGCCATTTTGGAGCAGTGTCAACAGCTGGAAGATTCCAGTTCATATGCTTTGTCTGTGACTGCCAACTTATTTTCCCTGTACTTATTCTATATTGCATAACTGTAGAGCAATTTAATTTTTTTCTTTTGCACAATATTTCTTCAAATAAATTATTTACACAGTCATTTATTCATGAATTTAAAATGAGTAGATAATATGTTTGGCAAGCAGAATTAATAATATATGCCCATCAAAGGCAGGAACTTACATTTGCAAGATGTAAATATGTGTGAAAATGTTTTAAGTAAACATAAAGATTGCCAATGTGAACAATGTGATGGATTATTATTCTGTTATTTTTCTTTTTGTCCACAGGTAGGTGGAATGAAAATTATCATTTTTAACTGCTCCAGTCATCAGAGTGGGGCTTCATTGGAAAGGAGGAGGCTGATGTGATAGACCTAGCAAAGTGTCTCTAGCTGAGCACATGATTCATACATTTGTTTTCCATTTTATCTAGTTCAGAGGCTCAGGCCAGAAATGGTTCAACCCACAATTAAGATTTATCTTCCCACATCAATTAATGCCATTAAGAAAAATTATTCAATAACAAGCTCAGAAGCCTTTATTCTAGATGATTCTAGAATCATTCAAGTTGACAACAGAAACCATCACAAATATCTACTTGTACATAATTTAAAACTTATGTTGTATTGTGGTAAATTAATGTATTTACATCATATAGGTATTATTAAATTCCATTTGTCAGAGTATATTTTTTACCTGTAGACATGCAAAATCAATAATTTGTATTTTGTTCTTACATTTCAAAGCAGAGAATGACTAGGAGAAGCCAAGATACAGACGCATGTGAAGACTCTGATGAACAAGAACAACAGCCTAGAAAAAGAGCCCAACCACATCAAGGAGAGTATTATGAATGAGGTCTAAGACAAAGCATGCATCTCACATGGGCATTAGTGGTGAATATTAGTGGCAAGAAATCAGGTGAAGGATGATACTATTCTGATTGACAACAACATCCAGAAATAGCCTACCCTACATGTGTGCTGTGCTTATATGGTAGCAGCATCACCAAGCCTTCACTTCCTTAGCTTTCTCTGAGGTAAAACTATGAAAAGATGATCTGTCACAAACACTCTCATATGCCTGTGCCATCAATTGGCAGAAAAAAATAGAGACACACCAACAATCTCCATCCCTATTGCTTTCTGCTTCCTGACTATTGATGTGATGTGGCCAGATCCTCCTGCTGTGACTTCCAATCATG